>JARSSU010034528.1:0-59530 GCA_029619165.1 Eurosta solidaginis
TTTTTACAGAGAACGGAAATTATAAATGCAAGGCGCGATAACCTCCGAAGGATGATTGCTAAGGCCTGAGCTTCTCTTCCAATTTGCGTAGTGCCCTCTCTTGATTTTCCCTGTATCCAAATTCGCCGGAGACGGGACCTATCATGTTTCGGCCGACCCGACGAAACGCATCTGCAATGGCAGATGATGTTTTCACTATGATGAGCTTTTCATGCAGAAATACACCGGAGCGCGTTGCCAAAACACTTGCCGTAGGGCTGACCCGCTTTCGAAAAATTTTCTTCTAATTGAAAAACCTTATGTGTCTAAATATTTTGATGTTGCTTTGCCCGGGGGCAGACGAACCCAGGCATACGGTGTGATATAGCGTGAGCACGCTTACCATGTCACAACACGACGCGGTGGCACACCCAAAGGAACTTATAATCTTTACGTTTAATTGCTCGTTTCTATATTTGCCACATTGCAATTTGGTATTAAGTGTTCAAATAGGTTTAGTGACAGTGTACAACAGTGAGATCGTATTTTTACAATAAACATACAACTCGTTATGTATATCTAGCAGAATAGGACGTACAAACACCACAAGACTTCGGGATAACGAAAATAATTTTTCGTGCAAAACATGAGTGTACCGCCATAATGGTTCATGTAAGACGTGGTACTTACAATAAGCGATCAGAATGTATTCAAGAAGAATATTACTGTGTCATCCACAAAAAAAAACTATAGAGAAAATGAGTTTCCAAGTAGATTGGTCACAACGCAACGTGGGTCAAAATTTCTTTACCAGAGCACGTAAATGAAATGTAGGAAAACAAAGAAGCAGAATAAAAAAATTATACAAGCGATAACGTGATATCCCAAAAATCGTAGAGAGGATTCAGAGGACGGATTTATATGACTTACTATCTGACCGCAGACTTGTTCTTCCCTAACATCGTTCTACCTGCTAATCTTCTGGAGAAGCTTTAACTCTTACCTCACCCTCACCGCCACAGTGGCATTTTGCTTGGTTTAGACGCAAAAAGTAAAAAATGTCATCTTCATATAATATTTTTCAAATTTTAATGCAGTTTGTTTTTAGAGAGTCACAGTATTGTAACGGTTTAATTTATCATTCTTTATTAGGTATGTCTTTCATTGAATAAATTTGCATGGGTCAAACTGTGAGTTGTTGAGACGCGCTTAGTGTACCAATTTACAGAAGTGAAATAAGCGTTGTGTTAAATGAAATAAAATTGTTTGTGATGAAAACAAAGCTAAAAATATTTTTTGGTTATTAAAATAGCTTATGCGCGTGGGTTTCTACACCACGCTTCTATTACAGAAAATATACGAGCTACGCGTAACTGGCCATAGGGTAAAACGTGAGTGGTAAGATTGAATTCTGCTTATAGATATTATGACTGTTGTTGTGATATATTCATATTTGTAACAGGAATTCCATCGCTTAGGTGAGGTTGAAGTTGGTAGTTAATTCAATATATTTAAAATATTTATTTTTTTTAATTATTGTTTTACTTATTTGAGTTTAAAATTTTTATTAATCACAAAAAATTGTTTATTTTGATATCACCCCCAAAAGTTTTCGTTTTAATTCGATAACAAAATATTCAAAAATGTAAAGTATAAATACAAAGTTAATAATTTTAATAATAACTAATAAGCACTTATAGTGTTAAATTAAAACTATTTATTTTTAATGTGTAGAAAATTTGTATTAACTTTTAATTGTTGTTTAAAAACATGTTTTTTGATAACACTTCAAAATTTCTTTTTGAATATAATGTATACAAAAATAAGAGCTTTTAAAAATAATTATCAACAAGTATTCAAGGGAAGGTTAAAATTCGGTGTAAAACGAACATTACATACTCGGTTGAGAGCATGGTGACAACATAAGGGAAGATAACCATGTAGGAAATGAAGACGTGGGTAACCCTGAGACATGTGGTTTGTATGAAATTTGTCTACTATTGTATCTGGTCTTGCTATCTTTTATTTCTTTTAATTTGTTGTGTTTTTGTGTTTTACTGTATTTTATTGTTATGTATTATCAGTTAAGGTTATTGTTTTCTTATTTTATTGTTTTCTTATCATGTTTCTTCATATTCGTTTATTCATTTGAGATGTACTTGTTAATGTTGTGCTTTTTTTTATTTTTTCTTCGTTTTATTTTTTTGTTTTTCTCTTTCGTTATTATTCTTTTTTCTCTGTTTTATTAGTTTTTTTTTCTTGCGTTTTCTACAACATTTATTGTATTTTCTTCATATGAATCTCTATTGTTTTATTTGTGCTTTTTTGTTGTTCAGGATTTATTCGTTTTTTTTTTATTTGATTTCTATTGTGTTTTTTTTTCCCTTTTTTGTTATTATTCTTCTAAGTTGTTTTTTCATATGCCATTTTTTTTTTTTTTTACTTCTTTCCTTTTTCATTTATGTGTTTTTGTCGGTATGTGTTTGCATTTTTTTCTTTTTTTTTTTGATTATTTCTATTGTTTGTTCTTTCTCTTTTTTTATGTTAATCATTCTTTTTCATTTTGTATTGTCATTTCCGTTATTTTTTTATTACTATGTTATTTTGTTTTTTTTTTTGTATTGTGTTTTTGAGTTTAAACATTTTTTTGCATCTTTCTTGTTGTCTCTTTTACGATTTTTTCATTTTGGTTTTTCGTTATTTATGATAGTTTCATTTCTTTCTTGTATTTTTTTTTTATCTGTGTGATCTGATGGTTTTTCTTTGTACTATGTCGTATTTTGTTTCCGTTTATTCTTGTATGTTTCGTTGTTTTTTTTTTTGTGTTTTCGCTGTTTTGTCCTTTATTATTTCTAGATTTTTTTTCGTTTTACTATGCTTTTTTAATTTTTCTTTCTTTTAATCTTATACTGTTATTTATAAATTGTCTGTTTATTTTATAATGTTTACTTTTATTTTCTCATTTCTGCTTTTGTCTTTAGTTTATTGCGCTATTTTTCTTTCGCCGCTATTTTTTTAGTTTGTTATTCTATTTTATTTTATGAAGTTGCTTTTCTTCTTATTTTTTTATTTTTTGCTTGTTTTTTTTATAATCTTTTTTTCGATTTTTGCTTTTTTTTTTCTCATTTTTATTTTAGTCTATTTCTTTTGTATCGCTGCTTTTGTTTTAGTTGTCGTTCTCTTTGTTTATGTTATTTCTTATAATGTTTACCTGTTTTTTATTCGTTTTATTTTTACGTCGTTGTTGTGTATTTTTTCTTTTTGTTTTTTCTAAATTTTATTTCTATTTTTCACGTTTTTTTTTTTTTTGCATGCTTAAGTTTTTTTTGCTTTTCGAACATTCTTTTCACCCCCTTTCTGTTTTTTTTGTACATTGTGTTATTTTATGTTTTTTTTTCTGTCTATGTTCTTCATATTCGGGTTATATCTTTTTTTGTTTTATTTATTGTTTCTATATTATTTTTCGTTTTTCCAATTAATTTGCTATATCCTTTTACATTGTTTTTTTTTCTTGTTTTTTTTTCTCTTAATTTCTGTTTTATTCGTTTTCATTTTTTTATTTTTCTTTCTTTTTTATTTTTTCTTTTTCCTTTTTTTTTTTCTATTCCATTGTCGTTTGTTTTTTTATTTATATTTTTTTATTTTTTTAATTTTCATTTGGTTTGTGGTCTTTGTTTTTTTCTTTGTTTTATTTTTTTTCATTTGCTTACCGTTTGATTACTCGATTATCATTCGTATTGGTATTTATTTTTTTTTGTGTTTCGTGTTTTCCTTCTTTTTTGTGTTCATTTTTTTTTATTTTTTTGCATATTTTATTGCTTTTAATTTTTTCGATTTTTTTTCTATATTTTTTTTTATTTATTCTTTTTGTTTTTTTTTTCCATCTCGATATTTTTGCAATGGAAATTTTACTGTACACAGGTGTGGAAAGCACAATTTCAAGTGTTTTGCATTGCATTAGGTATGCAACAACAACAACCAAAAACGCCAGCAATATGTTGTGTTACTTAATTCGTTTGCGTCTTTATACTCAGCTGAGCAGAGCTCACAGAGTATATTAATTTTGTTCGCATAACTGTACCCCGTAACGACATAAACTAATCGAGATAGATATAGACTTCTATATATCAAAATGACCTGGGCGAAAAAAATAAATGTATTTAGCCATGTCCTCCATCCATCCAGTCCGTCCGTCCGTCCGTCCTTCTGTCCGTTAAACACGATAACTTGAGTAAATTTTGAGGTATCTTGATGAAAATTTGGTATGTAAGTTCCTGCGCACACATCCCAGATAGCTATTTAAAATGAACGAAATCGGACTACAACCACGCCCACTTTTTCGATACCGAAAATTTCGAAAAAACCGAAAAAGGTCGATAATTCATTACAAAAGACGCATAAAGCGATGAAACTTGGTAGTGTGGGTTGACCCCATTTAAGAATTTTGCAAGCTGTATTTGGCAGCTGAGTATGTAATGTTCGATTACACCCGAACTTAGCCTTCCTTACTTGATTTTTGTGACCTACATACATTCATATTTACGCGTGTATTTTGGATGCTGCGTATTAAAAAATTGCCGCTCATTTCTAGCGCCACTTGTACGCACTGAGTTGTTGGTGTTGCTGCAAACAATTTTACAGTGTTGTTAGTAATTAATGTAGAGTGCATGTTGTTGTCTAATTGCTATGACAGTATTAAACTTATCGAATGAAAGGAAAGTTGGAGTGGATATGGAGAGTCCGATATCAGCATTTACTTAATTACTTAATTGGCGCTTAACTGTTTTAAACGGTTATGGCCGTCCAACAAGGTGCGCCAGTCGCTCCTTCTCTCTGCCAACCGGCGCCAATTGGTCACACCAAGGGAATTTAAATCGTTTTTCACCTGGTCCTTCCAACGAGTGGGGCGCTCTCCTACCTCTGCGGGTTCCGATAGAAACACTTTCTTGGCCGGCGCGTCATTTTTTATTCGCATAACATGGCCTAGCCAGCGCAGCCGCTGCGTTTTAATTCGCTGGACTCTATTGATATCTGCGTATAGCTCGTACAGCTCATCGTTAAATCTTTTTCGATACTCGCCATCGCCAACGCGTAGAGGTCCATAAATCGTTCGAAGAACTTTTCTCTCGAACACTCCCAGAGCCGCTTCATCTGCTGTTGTCATGGTCCATGCTTCTGCACCATATAGCAAAACGGGTACGATAATTGACTTGCAGAGTATGATTTTCGTTTGCCGAGAGAGGACTTTACTTTTCAATTGCCTACCTAGTCCAAAGTAGCATTTATTGGAAAGATTGATTTTTCGCTGGATTTCAGAGCTGTGTTGTTACTAGTGTATCAGCACTTAGAGGAGCGAAAATAGTTCATATACAGCTCTGTAATATTTACGTACCTATTAATGCTTGGCATCAGGATTTCTGAGAAAATAGGGGGACTCATGTAACCGTATAAATGCCTTATAAAGTGTGTAAACGTATAAATTTATCTAGTGCGTAAACGAGCTGTCAAATTTTGTATGAAAAATCATTTACACAATTTGTATAAATTTACGCGCACATTTCATTGTGTAAACGCGGTAAACTCAAAGGAATGCAACCTTGCAGACATTGTAGCAGGCATTTTCATCAGAAATCTCCAAAATCAGCAAGTAAAGGCATTTTGGTTTGATTTTTCACTTAGTCTTGGCATTTTTTAATTTGTATAACAATCAAAAAACTTTTGTTTGGCAATAATACAGCTGATAAACAATCAAGTTTATCAAGAATATTACTAGGTGCGTTCATATAACCCCGTGTGTAAATGGATATAATTTTACACCTTATAAGTTTATATGCTTTCATGAGTCCCCCTAATGACTGTTTTTCGGAACAAACGAATAGTCAGGCACCTCAATAGCATATCTATGAGGTAATTTGAGCTTAGCCTAACAGATTAACCATCTACCTAAATTGATTTAGTCACTAAATCTTTAAGAAACCTCGTAAAAGAGAATAGACACGCACAATATTTCCGTTGCTTGCTAATCGGGTTTCAGTGTCACGCATAGGGGCTGCCCGTAGGCTAAATTTGGCTTGCCTACGAAACTTGTGCTTTTAGACCAATTGACGTTGCGAAATACCCCCAACATCCTCAGGATTGAAAATATTTGTCGTAGTTGCTTGAGACAACGAAGATTTCAGATCCCCAGACTATATATCCTTGACGTCTGTGAGGCTTTTTAAAAAAGGGGTTTCGAAAAGATCTAAATCCACTGCCTTTTTTTTGTTGTTATGTAGTCCAACCGAACCTGAGCCGAGAACTTGAGAATGCCACCATAAAACAGATTTTATTCATCATATTGTAACGACAATTTACTGCAAATCCTCTTATTTGCAACCTTCTGCTAAGTTCGAATCACTAAACTGTTGAATAAATAACACCACTATTCAGTAATGCAAAATGGTCTTTATTAAAGTACTTCACAAAGCACAGATAGCGTGCTTAATCAAAACTGACTCTCGCGCACCAGTAGAGGCGCCTTTTATACTGTTTGGCTTACTCGTTGACATTTCTAGGCGGTGTCTGTTCTCGAATCTACTAGTTGGTTATCTGCTATAAGTTTCTCCGCTATAACTACAGATGCACAATTTTTATAGCTTCTCTCACAGCTCATGCGCGGGTGTTTGTGAGCGACACTTATATTGCATATCTCTGATAAGATATCTGCATCTGTTTGTGCGTTGCTTCTCCGCTGCATGTACGTACATATGTGTAGACATAATGATTGAATTATTTATGTGCATCAAGTCACTGCTTAGCATCGGCTTAGAGATGGCAGTACCCCTTAGTGTTGCTAATATTCGTAACAAAATTTATCTTTTATTCTTCTTTTTCTTCATATTTATCTCAAGATCGCGTTTCATAGATGGCTACATACCTCTACACTAACCGTTTCTATCTCTTTTCGACCTCGACATGCTGTAGCAGAATTTCAGGACCCTTAATATGAAGTATGTTCGCAAGAAACCCCTTTTTACAGTCAATCCCGCAGGGCCGATCAACTCTAACCTATGTAAATCAACGGCCATCGCGATTTCCTGTGTACTACGATGACTCAGCAGCCAAAGCCTGAATACCTGCGACAAGATTTAGACCAAGCTTCTGTTTTAATTTATTTTGTTGTTGTGTAGTGAAAACTCACTTCCTTAAGGTTAGGAGAGCATTGCGAATGTGCCTAGTCCTTTTCCGGATAAGAATTAGGTACGCTTCGGGTCTGGCATATTTTGGTACTAGCCCGACAGCCTCGGGAATGAGTTTTCGGGCCACCCGCGCCTGCCGATACTTAGCTCGGGAATATTCTCAGACCCTAAATATGTTGGGCCAATTAAAGTCATGTCGCTTATTCGTTTTTTGCTGAGACTGGACTAAAATGTTTTCTGCCGACTCCAACCGACACCTGCAAGGCAGCAACATTTTCTTCGAGAAGCTTATCTTGGCAGTTATACACACGGATTGTTTTAAACTACAGTCGATGGGCGATCCCCACTTTGAAAAACCTTTTGTTCAGTATTTGATGTTCTTTGTCCTGTGACTTGAAACCATTATATTCCATAAGGTGGGCAAGCTCTATATCTTGATGACTTCGATCTTCAAAGCTCACCTTCGCCCCTTCAATGTAGACATCTATAGGTAGTAAGCGATAGAAAGTTGGAAGTAGCATTATCGGTTCATTGCTTCATAGCTGAACCAAGCAAACGAGGAATAGTTGCATTGAGAATACTTCGTCGTCTCATCCTTCACAATGGGTGAAGGATAGTAAAGTCAACACTTGCAGTTCTATAAATAGAACAAAAAGCAAAAACACCAGCTTTATTGAAACCGCCAACAAAAAGCACATCTTTAACAACTGGTTACATACAAAGTATGTACTGTGTAAAAAGAATAAAATATGCAAGGAAGGCAATTGCGTTTGTAACATTTCAACTATCATAGGAGTGCGGGTTCAGATCCCACTCCCGGGAGAAAAGGCTTTGAAGGGATTTACAAGGTATAGTCGAAATAGCTGCCGCCTTGTCCGTCCTGTTGTACATTGTTTAAATTTTCCCCAAAATTATTAAATAAAAATTATATACATTTAAAAAAGCAATGAGGGCAATCCCTTAATTCATACAAATAGGCCAAGACTTGAATTTTTGTTCACAACTCTCATACCTGAGGCTAGTGCAGGCTAGATAGATGCACAAAAATTGCACTGTTGTCTCCTCCTCTCCAAAACAGGAAGCTCAAATTTACACTGTCGTGCCTATTCCACTCAAAGTAGGGGTAGACGTACAAACAATGGTTCGAATTCTTATTCTTCTGAAGATATAAAGGCTAGTAAACTCAGCACTTATGCTTCTAAAGCAAATCCCTGTAACTGATTCTCGACGGTTTGAAAAAGGGATGGAAGAGACTGAACCTAGTGCCAGAATTGAATATTCGACAGTATTTCGGATTACGCAACTCGAATTTTCTTATTCTACAGACATGCCTTACCGAGAGAATATGCTAACTAACACTGAGCAGAATACAGCCTTGTCTGTCCATTACTAAGTGAGTGGTGAGGTTTAGATTGCGCGACGCGCCGATTTGTACAACATGCAGAGAGTTCTGGCCGCAGAAAGCACATTTTGCTCATACAGTATAGGGCGGGCATAAAGAACGCTTAGTAGGAAATTTAATAGAATATTTTTCTTTCATACCCGTTCCTATATACTATTTATATTGTGTGAGTCAATTAAGAAGTAGAATGCGCGAAGTGGAGAAAATCAAAATATTTCATTTTCATTCCCACTTACGCAGGGCAACGGGCTTGCTATGGACCAAAATGGGTTGACTGCGAAGTCTCATGGTCCTTATGGCCATGCTTGGATAGGAAAGTCATCAGATTCCTTCTCAAACTGAAGAAATCTGCGCTGAGGGTACTTACGGATGTCATCACAGTTCATTGTGCTGTCGCACCAATGCTCCGACGGTGGCGAATATCAACAAGCTGCCTCTGCAGATGCTGTCAGATGAGGAGGAAGAGGAGTCGATCTACCGCTTTCTCTGCCGATATGCGGCGCTTCAAAGAAGAAGGCTCAGAATTCTGGGCTCACGGTTCTTCGACATCCTGGCAGAGGTTTGGGAGGGTGGACGTCTCGCTTCTTCTTGGGTTCATCAGTGAAAGCAAGTGGTTCGTTGAGGACCACTAGGCGGTAATGGGGCTAAACGAATTTGCCGCCACGCTGTACTTACTGAGGGCACTCACAATGGACAAAAGTGTCTCCGAGTGGAAGTGTGGGTAATACTCACGCACGCCCTCTTAACCTTTGGCACCTGTTGCGACACATACATCCCAGAAAAAGTTTTCTTATAACTAAAGATTTTAATTTTCCCTTTAAATTCATTAAAAACTGTCCCGTCTGCTATATTGAAGTTCGCTTTTGTGTTCTATGTGTCCCATTAAGTTTATTTGTTGGTATAAATATGTCCCGTTTAGAGCTTACCGACATTCTCTAACTTTTAGTAATTAAAAAAAAATTATTATAAACCTATTCCTATCCCAACGGGACCTATACGTTCCCCTCAAAACACCGAATGGGACACATATGTCCCACCCCCTAAACCTCCCTGGAGGGGGTAGAGACTCCACTTCAAAATTTTCTACTTTTATGGCCTATATTAAAGCTAAAATATCAGTAAACCGGGAATTTTCCTGCTGGTTGCTTTCAGGTTCGAAAGGGTGAAACTAACCTAACCTACACCCCGCTCATATAAAAGTTTACCAGTTTTGAGTATTTTTGAGTCGATATCACTGTTAGAAAGAAAATAAAGGCGTACAACGGACATAAATACTTTAATACATATGTACATACGCACTTGTGTATAAATACAAATAACAAATTATGATTTCCTTATTTCATTTTGCTTTTATCTAACGCATCCATTTATCTGCTTTGAAGACCACCCAACAAATTTTTAACTTCAAACATTTTCAACACGGGTTTTCCAATTGTTAAACATTTAATTTAAGCATTTATTTAAAAATTTTTTCCACAGCAAGTAGATATTTTGATTACAAAATTTAAATAACAAACATTCAAAGATCCTAAATGGTCACGTATGGTGTCAACATTGAATGTGTGAGCTATTGTTTAAGTCGCTTGAATTATGATAGCAATTTATTAAAAATTAACAATGACCACCAAACCTACTTAGTGAATGGTCAGAAGGCGAGAGTTAATATAAATAAGCGTAACAAAAAAAACATCGCTATTAATAATACTTTTCAATTTATCAGCATCCGTACACAAATGATTATGAATGGAGCGAATTTATTAGTCAGAGTTTGAAAAAAAAAGAAACTTTTGAAAAAAAAATTCATTCACGAAATTTTTGTATAACACTTAATGAATATGCGCGTGTGTGTGGTGAGTATTTGGTGATTTAGCTTAGAATGTGCTGAATAGAGGCGCAGCATGTGGCCTGCAGCAGCCAGCGTGGGGACAATTTTTAGTCACAATCAATGAGTAAGTTGAAGGTGTTATTAGTAGATTTATTTATTGGTGTACATTATATGAAAAAACTTACATACTACATCTCAGAGAAAAACGCCGTTCTAAAATCCAGCACCACCGAACTCAATTCAAAACTTTTCATGTTTTTACCTTTTTGTTCTTGAAAAACGAACGATCTGTTCTTAAAACAACAACCTTGTTCTTGAACTGACACCATTTTCTTGAAAAGAGAACGGCTCGTCTCAAATTATGAAGAAATGTTCTATTAATGAGAACGAATGTTCTTAAATTAAGAACATATGATCTTAAATTAAGTTCAAGAAAAAAGAAACGGTATAATTCGTGTGCACTACAATGTTAAATACAACATTTCCGGGGTGGCCGTGAGCTAGCACCTGCTAAGCGACCATATATGTATACGATAAGTGAGAGCACAATGGCTACTTCTTCAAATCAACGACAGCTCTTTTAGTTTGATTTCGATGGTCGTACAGTGAGGAAGTGTTGCACGCGCGCTTAAAACAGAGTACCAAAAGAGTGCGTGTGGCACGTGTTCACCGTTCAAGCATTGAAATCAAACTAAATAAATAATTGATTTCCTTTCGTTGCTCGCTACACGTCGTGTTTACGAACACATTCTCAATTGGTAACCGCGTAAATGTAGTGGTGGCCCACCGCTGAACATTTGGCACGAACTAGCCAAACAGTTGTACTGGCCCCAGCGGCTATGTTGTTGCGGTTGTGAACGTGTGTGGCGCGAGTTCGATCGCCGTCAAACTCTGAGGTTTTTTAAAACAATTTTTTTATACTCTATTTTTTTAACTCTTATTTTTCGTTCAGTTGCCATTCAATTAATTCTCAAACTTGTTATGAAATGTTTTAAATATATATTCGATTGCGGATGCATCAAGGTAAGAAAGATTTCTCTTATCGAGAAATCTATGAAAAAATGCATAGTATGCGTTTTTTGAACCTTTTTGGCATTTAATAAAATTTTTTGTTATTAATATTTCTTATAATACACAGAAAATGATATTTATTAATAAATAAATAAATTATTACCCATTTAAAATTAATTTCCTCCACCAATGGTCAAGCACAAACCGTTCTTCAAATGGAGCACCGAAGACAACTGTTAAATCGACCACAAATCGTTCTCGAAGCGTGAGAACGAAAAATCTTAATCAAGCCCTAGTAGTGGTTGAAATGAGCAGCAAGGTTCACAAATCAATACCACGTGGTCATAAATACGCAAGGTGTGCCTTGGAAAAACTGCTCTATAAAAACAAGCCCATCACGGTCACGAGTTAAGAAACAACGTACTTAACAGACTTTTGGTAACGAATGTATAATTTTGAACTTGTTTTGTTCGTTTAGAACGAGTTTTTCTCTGAAGTGTAGCGTACCGGCAGACTTGGTTCTACCCGAAAATATGGTTTGCCTACAATTACAATACAAAGTGATCCTCGCTCCTTTATAGAGAGTGACTATCTATTCCCTTCTACTTTATCTTTAATTTTTCTTCCTATTCTTGTACTTCTCTAGTTTCAGATATCTCCTCCCCACGCCCAAACCTATTCACACTCCCGCTCTCGATTTCAGTCGCAATTGCACTACGCTTCACTCCAACTCAGACTCCCACTGCCAATCCCATTTCCGCTTCCACTGCCACTCCCATTCCTACTCCAATTCATACTTCCACTCCCCGCACACCATTCCCTCTCTCAACTAATTTCTTCTTATATGGAATCCTTAAACCAAATATTGAATACCTGTTCACCTGACCGACCCGATTTCTTATTTATATTGCACGAATTTTAGTGCAAATCCTCTTATTTGCAACCTTCTGCTAAGTTCGAATCACTAAACTGTTGAATAAATAACTCCAATATTTAATAATGCAAAATGGCCTTTATTAAAGTACTTCACAATAACACTGATACTTCACAATCAATAGCTTGCTTAAATGAAACTGATTCTCGCACCTCTACTGTTGCTGCCTTTTATACTGTGTGATTTCCTCGTTGCATCTTCTAGGCGCTTCCAGAATTTACTTAGTTTACTGGTATATAATTATAACTCCAGATGCACGTGTGTAGCTCTCATATGCGCGTGTATTTGTGAGCGACACTTCCCAATTACATTGCATACTTTTGGGAGCATCTTAGATAAGATATCTGCATGTGTTTGTGCGTTGCTTCTCCGCTGCGTGTACGTACATATGTGTAGACATAATGATTGATTCGTTTATGTAGATACATAATGATTGATTTATGGATGTGCATACAAGGCGCTGCTTAGCATCGGCTTAGAGATGACAGTACCCCTTAGTGTTGCTAATATTCGTAACAATATCTATTTGTTTTAATAAACCACTACGAAGCTGCAAACAAAGGCATTCCTTGCATTGTAGTTTCTGCATATACAAATTTGTATCTCCTCCTCCTCCCAATGTTAAATCCTCGACTCTTTCCAGTATCTTCCGCCTTTCAACGATTTTTCTCCTTCACTTTCTTTCCTCTCTCACACCTTTGCCTATGGCGTTTCGTTTAACCTTCCGTTTCCTTTCGCTCTTCTTCTTTACCACCACTCCTTGCTGAAACCCTCATTAACACAATCTATTTGATACCCGTATTGTGAAAACTTATTCTGCTATAACTCTGGTCCACATTTTGGTCTATATGTCTAAAATGGGTTCATGTATCCTGAAACCCGCTTACAAACCATCAGCGAAACTATACAAAAGAGCGCAGCTATATCTTTTAAAATTGTTCATCTGATCTTATGTTATAAGCTATCCCAAGATTTTGCATTTTGTTTTATCTATCTATCTTATCTATAAATCTTATAAAATAAAGTCGCTAAATGCCATGTATGCACATAACTTCACACAGAATGCTCCGATTTTAAAACGGTTTTTTGCATTTGAAAGCTTAGCTATGTGAGATGGTACAGTTATTATAATTTGAAGATATATATTATAGGGGCGTGGCAAATTGCCAAAATGTAGTAAAAAAATCATAAAATTTTTGTTTACACAGCTATAACTCATAAACGGATGGATGGATTTAAAAAATTCTACTTTTCATTAAAACTTTGAAATATCTACCTTCGATCTGCATCAAAAAAAATATCAGTATTTCGTTCCTTTCTTATATCAGCCAAATTGTTTAAACAAAAGTAACATTTTACCAAAAAATGTATTTGTGTGGCTGTTCGCTGTGAACTGTGCGCGCTAATTGCTTTTGAGTGAGGATGATGCGACACATACATACGTACATATACAACATTCGCTGCGTTATTTAACTTCGGGCGTAGGTTTATAGGTGTGTACGGATGTACATCACTACATAGTATAAAACAAAGTCGCTTTTTCTGTCCCTATGTCCCTTTGAATGCTTAAACCTTTAAAAATACGCAACGGATTTTGATGCGCTTTTTTTAATAGATAAAGAGTGATTGAAGAGGAAGGAACGGATGAACATATTTCGCTGAAAATTGGTGGAGGGGTAGCTTAGAACCAGAGAGACAGACACTGGATAATTTTTATCCCGTTCTGGCTAGGGTCTTGAGATCAAAACGTGGACCTGCGTAAACCTGGGATATGTTTGTACAATATGGGTATCAAATGGAAGCTGTTTATGAGTACTTTGATACGGGGTATTTTTCGTACCCGCGGGTAACTAGGGTCTCGAGATATAAGCGAAAACGTGGACGCGGGTACCCCTAGAATGTGTTTATAGAATATGGATAACAAATGAAAGCTGTTGATGAGTGCTTTAGTACAGGGTAGTTTTCATACCTATTGGGTGACTAGGGTCTCGAGATTAGGCCAAAACGTGGACCCGGGTACCCCTAGAAGTGTTTATACAATATGGATAACAAATGAAAGCTGTTGATGAGTGCTTTAGTATAGGGTAATTTGCATACCCCTGGGTGACTAGGGTCTCGAGATATAGGCCAAAACGTGGGCCCGTGTACCCCTAGACAGAGTTTATACAATATGGATATCAAATGAAAGCTATTGATGAGTGCTTTAGTAAGGGTAGTTTTTCATACCTATTGTGACTAGGGTCTCGAGATATAGGCCAAAACGTGGACCCGGGTACCCTAGAATGTGTTTATACAATATGGATAACAAATGAAAGCTGTTGATGAGTGCTTTAGTAGAGGGTAATTTGCATACCCCTGGGTGACTAGGTCTCGAGATATAGGCCAAAACGTGGGCCCGTGTACCCCTAGACAGAGTTTATACAATATGGATATCAAATGAAAGCTGTTGATGAGTGCTTTAGTAAAGGGTAGTTTTCATACTATTGGTGACTAGGGTCTCGAGATATAGGCCAAAACGTGGACCCGGGTACCCCTAGAATGTGTTTATACAATATGGATAACAAATGAAAGCTGTTGATGAGTGCTTTAGTAGAGGGTAATTTGCATACCCCTGGGTGACTAGGATCTCGAGCTATAGGCAAAAAGTGGACCCGGTACCCCTAGAATGTGTTTATAGAATATTGATATCAAATTAAAGCTATTGATGAGTGCTTTAGTAAGGGTAGCTTTTATATCTTTGTGACTAGGGTCTCGAGATATAGGCCAAAACGTGGACCCGGGTACCCATAGAATGTGTTTTACTATATGGATAACAAATGAAAGCTGTTGATGAGTGCTTTAGTAGAGGGTAATTTGCATACCCCTGGGTGACTAGGATCTCGAGATATAGGCCAAAACGTGGGCCCGTGTACCCCTAGACAGAGTTTATACAATATGGATATCAAATGAAAGCTGTGATGAGTGCTTTAGTAAAGGGTAGTTTTCATACCTATTGGTGACTAGGGTCTCGAGATATAGGCCAAACGTGGACCCGGGTACCCCTAGAATGTGTTTATACAATATGGATAACAAATGAAAGCTGTTGATGAGTGCTTTAGTAGAGGGTAATTTGCATACCCCTGGGTGACTAGGGTCTCGAGATATAGGCCAAAACGTGGGCCCGTGTACCCTAGACAGTAGTTTATACAATATGGATATCAAATGAAAGCTATTGATGAGTGCTTTAGTAAAGGGTAGTTTTTATATCTATTGTTGACTAGGGTCTCGAGATATAGGCCAAAACGTGGACCCGGATACCCCTAGAATAGTGTGTGCGTAATATGATATCAAACGAAAGATGTTGCTGAGAGCTTTAAAGTAATTTTCATTGTGATATTCGATTTAGTCGCATCAACCTGGCAATACTGATAAATATGCGTGCGAAGCCGAAATAAAACATGACATTATAATCCCACACTACCCCAACTTACATACGATACTATTCGATTTGTGCCTGAAATTTGGTATATAATTTGTCTATATATTAGTATCTCTACGATCCTTTGTTTCCGGGAAGCTAGATCAGTAGACGACTGGGACTGACGACTCTGAGAAGGAGACTGACGAGGAATAGTGAAGAGAGATAGATGCAGCGAAAAAGACGGAGTTGAGGAACTGAATAAAGGATTAGAAAAAGTGAAGAGGCGCAAGGGCAGTAGTTAGACTGGCAAAAAGCTTATTAAAATGTAGCAGATGACCAAATTATATGGCAGACACAATGTCTGCCGCGGTACTGCTAGTGATGTATATACAATAACCTATATGTATTAGGCTGCCTTAAATAATAAAGTTAAAACACAAAAAGAAATATCTGTCGATCTACACAAAAAGATTTATTACAATACTTCGGTTCCTTATCCACTTTTCGGATTGCCACGACCATATTTCAGCAAATTCTAAAATAAAAACGATTTGTAGAATAGTGACCCCTGGTCTAAAGAAAGAACGGACCCAAATTTAAGCTGTCGAGAGGAACTCCTGCACTTATTTCAAAGAAACTGCACCATACATATGATTTTTCGTATAGGTGGCCGCACCTGTCCACTTCCGAAAAGGCAAAGAGGTCCGTTGATCTACTTCCTGGAAAGAAATTTCTCAAAGAATAAGCTAGTCAAGGGGTCTTTTACCCTGTACGGAATTTAAGCAGAATCTGCTTTCTGGAAGATAGATAGAGAAAGCGGACCGAAAAAATGTACTATTTTGCTCCAAGCAGGCACCAATATTTCTGCTGAATTAGGAGGCCTAGGGGTATATTTGACTAAGGCTGCTTGACATTAATTTTAAAATTTTTTATTATCTAAAGTACACCATCGCGTTTTAAATGAAGAAGAGATCCCAAAATATTTTGATATTTTCCACTTCGACTCTTCTTCTTCTTAATTGGCTCACATCAACATACATATATAATGTAATTTGATACAATAGTAATGGACGAGCACAGTCTATTATGCTCAGTATTAGTTAGAATATTATCTCGCCGTACTCAGTATAGCTGACTAAAACTCCAGTTATCTAGTTTGAATTTCAATGTCGAATATTTAATCCTTGCATAGGTGGTTCTGTCTACAGCAACCTTCCAACCTGTGAAGGTCAGTTGCTGAGATTTAGGTTAAAAGTGTAAGTAATGTGTCTAATGTCCTTCCTGTCTTCAGGAGAATAAGGCTTCAAAACATATTTCTTCCCCGACTTGGGTGGAGCAGGCACGACGATTGAGTCACGGTGTAGTCTTAGGATTTCTGTATTAGCAAGTAAACGACTCTGTGGGTTTTCATCTACCAAATTTCCGTAGGATCAGGTACGGTATTTGTAATCAGAATTCTAGGTTTGGCTTTACCATCCTTCTTGCCTTGAGGAAGATGAGAGACTAAGCATATTTTTAATGCAATGTTCCCCTGCGCTGCTAGTATCAGTACGAACTTTCTATCGATTTCTACATTGAGGAAGATGAGACGCTGAGCTGGTTACTTTTACATGTAGGTAGTGGCTGAAGCCAGTGCCGTGGTTTAAAGGTAGATAGCTTGCCTACCACACCGAAGGTCCTGAGTTCAAGTCACGGTAAAAGCCAATATCAAAGCACTTAAGAAAAACCGTTTTTTAAAGCAGACATCGCATTGGTAGTGGTTTTTCAAGCTCTCCGGGTGTATTTCTGTCAAGCTTCTCAGGGAAAATGCACCTGCCTTGTAGATGTACGTTCTGAGTCGGCATAAAACATATAGGTCCCGTTTCCGCCAATTTGTAGAAAACACTAATAAAAATGCACATCGTTAATCTTACACACCGGGTTTAGGGTTGAAATATTCCCATGCTTGTCGTAGGAGACGACCCGAATGTTCGATGAGTCACAAAACATCGTTCCCGAGGCAGTCGGTGTAGTATCAAAGGTTCTAGAACAGGTGGTTGCCTGATCCTAATCCGGCAAAGGATTTGCGCTACAAAAACAATAAGAATAACAACGTAAATGGAAAGATAAGCTTGGTCTATATGTTCTCGGAAGAATATCGCGTAAGATTAGTATTATATTATCATAGACAGTCAGTGGCCAATTAACAGCCATCTTCGGTCAGCTACACTCAGAAGTTTTCCCTGAAAACGAACGAAACAAGTTCAAAATTAAGAACATTCGTTGAAAATAGTCTGTTAAGTAAGTTTTTTCTTAACTCGTGACCGATGCGCTTGTTTTAAGAAACAGTTTTTTCCAAGCACACCGTTCGTATTTTATGACCAATTTGGTTATTGATGTGTGAACCTTCGTGTGCTCACTTCAAGCACTACTTTGTGCTTTAAAAATAAGATTTGTCATTCTCACGCTTCGAGAACGACCTTATGTTCGATTTAACAGTTTTCTTTCTCAATTCAAGAACCTGGTTTGGGCTTGCATCATAGAAGTGAATGGGCGAACATAATTGAACGAAAAATAAAAGTTCCAAAAAATTGCTTTAAAAAATTTTATAGTTTGACGGTGATCGAACTCGCGCCACGCGATTGCAACCACAACATCATAAGCGCTCGGGCTTCTACGACTGCTTGGATAGCCTTCGCCAAATGTTGTATTTAATACATTGTAGTACACGAATTTTACCGTTTTCATATTTACTTGAACTTAATTAAAAACATCGTACTTAATTTGAGAACATTATCGTTTCCTCATTAATAGAACATTTGTCATATTTTAAGACCAGCCGTTCTCTTTCAAGAAAATGGTTGTCAGTTCAAGAACAAGGTTGTTGTTTTGAGAAACAGGTCGGTCGTGTTTTCAAGAACACAAAACGTAACAACATGAAAATCTTGAATTGAGTTCGGTGGTGCTGGATTTTAGAACGGCGTTTTTCTCGGAGTGTAGGGACGATTCAGAAACAGTATGGCGATGGTATGTAACGTCGAGGGCCTTTCTAGGATCAGCTATGCAGGAAGAGCAGGTTCTTATGATCTTGTGACCCTAACTTTATAGTGAGGGTCGTATACCCCCTCTCCAAACTGGCGAGGTCAAAAATAGGTTTAAACCGGTACAGCCTGCAGATTTTGTGGAAATATTCTAGCCATCAATGAAACGCGATCTTCACATTTTCTCAAAATTAATATGATTTATGAATTCAGAGTTATGGCGGTATTCTCGGGTATGCGGCCCAGGTTGAGTCGGAGCAAATTACAAGAAAATGTGATCACCTACTGCGCAAATCTCCGGCTATACCTCCCACTCCACCCTCGCACCGTATTATCCAGCAAGAGTACGATAAGAGCGGGGGCATAGTTGCATCCAACGAAGATCCGTTAACCAATGCGACGCGATCTCGCAGCAGCGCTGGTTCTGGCCGTGCTCTGGTGGGAGAGCATAGAGGGGCTTTCGCTGTGCCGGTAAGGTGCAGGAATTTCATCCTCTTATATAGCAAATAGCGTGGTATTGCCTACTCTTTCTATTTATTTCATGCAAATGGCTCATGTTTTAGGTTCCTTATTCTTATATAATCCTTTTCAGTGTTTCCATCATATTTGAACCCGATGCAATCAAGATTTAGCCATCGTAAATATCATTTGTCATTTGCAATTCAATTGAACACCACAGCTGAAATGTCATTTTGTTGAATTTTTGTTTTCTTTTTACTTTTAGCCTGTAATCCGCTCTATCTCGATATAGAAACTCTTATCTGAGGATTATTGCTCATCATCGCCACGAAAATCGCCTGCATTGCCAACACATTTATAGAGTCCATCCACTTTGCTCACTGGCTTTTACTGTAAGTGTTATTGTTGTTGTTGCTATTGTTAACATTTTGATTTCCACTCATCTTTTCTTTACACTTTATCGATTACAGCTAATCGTGATTAAGTGCATTCCATTTATTGCCACACTACCCTCTACATGCTGTTGTTGCTGCTGCTGCTTAGATTCTATGCGTTCAGCAACATGTTGCATACTCATGCTCACGCTTTGGTAGTCCGCACAAACACACACACACACACTCTTAACACACTAACCTCCACAGCAAAAGCAGCAGCTTCAAATAGGCACTGACAGTCGAATGGAAGAAAAATTAATCGCCATGATCAATTCCGCAATGAGCATGTTGCCAACATTGCCTGATATCGATCGCTTGCCATTTAATATACTAAAATCAAGAAAATCTAAGGAGGTCCATGTGCTTGCTTTATTCACAATTATATACCCAAAAATGAGTTCGAAAATAGTTGATAGAATATACATAGGTTCCAGTAATTGAATTGATTTCGAAATGTATCTATACAGGTAGTTGCGGTGGGGCATTGGAATGATGGTACTAGATTCATCAGATAAAATTAATACATTCCTGAGCTCATTTTTAAATACGCCTCCAGAAAGAGTCAGCCTTGTAGTTCTTCCTTCTTTTCGGCTCAGAAATGTTGGATGTTAGCAGATCCAGCAGATATTATCCTACCTGCGCTTAGGTTGTTATTGTAACAGTGCTTCGCCCCATCCAATAGGTGCGACCAATCACAAATTGTCATCAATGTCCTCTAACGGGAGTCCAAAGAAACTTGCCGTTTCAACGGAGGTGGACCATAATGAGAGGGGTGTTAGAGGCGTTGGTTCCACATTACAATTGGTATCATGTGGGGACATATTGCAAGCAGGGCATACATTTTGTATTTCGGGGTTGATTCTGGATAGATAAGAGTTTAACCTGTTACAGTACCCAGGTCGAAGTTGAACTAGAGTGACGCGCGTTTTCCTATGGAGAGTACGTTCCTTTTCTGCGAGTTCTGGGTATTTTTCTTTAAGTACTGGATTCACCGGGCAATTCCCAGCATAGAGGTCCGACGTCTGGCTGTGGATATCACTGAGGACCTGCTTGTGCTTTTTTGCGTCAAATGGCTGTGTTCTCAGATGCCGTATTTCCTCATATGCTTAGGGAGATGACCCCTTAAGCCCCTGGCGGTGTAGCCCCATCAATCAGATGTGTGTTGGTATGACCAGGTTTCTGTGTATTCAACAGAAACTGTTTGGTTGGCATTTCATTTCTCTCCCTAAAGGGGAAGTACTCTCGCCTCATTATGTGGATGGTGTTCTGTGGACATAAGAAGACAGCCCGTAGCGGTTCTTAGGGCAGTATTTTGGCAGGCCTGTATCTTCTTCCAGTGAGTAGCTTCTAGGCTTGGCGACCATATCGGAGTCGCGTAGTATGCAATCGGCCGGCCAATTGCTTTGTAAGTGGTTATGAGCGTTCTTTTATCTTTACCCAAGTGCTGCTGGCAAGAGATTTGAGGATTTTATTACGCCTCTGGATTTTCGGTACAACTGCGGCTGCATGCTCTCCAAAATGTAGATCCTGATCCAAGATTTTAGGGTGTAAGACAGTCGGTAGCCTGGTGCCATCGACGTGGATGTTCAATATGGTCGCTGTTTAGGCAGGATGCCTAACTTTTCCGCATCTGATTTCGACCCCCCTAATGCAACTCGATACTCGTTTTACTATATAGCCACCCACACCATCACCGCGCTATGCATGTGCATGCATGTACATGCACGTGTATGTGTGCTTTTTGTCAGCACTCAAGCACATGCGTGTCGGCGTTTATGTGTGGGTGACTTTCCCCTCCAAACGGAGGATTCTTTCGGCTCAACGGTTGTCCACGGCGAGACAACCGGCCTCGTGGATTTCTAACAGCCAACCTGCACGCATTTCACCAGCGATCTCTGCCGTTCTTATGCGATCTACTCAGGTAATATTGAAACCTAGCCATTTTATATATTTATTCAATAAAATCTACCAATTTATAATGAGATAAATTTCGTCCGTTTATTTATTTCTCTCTTCCACACGCCATATTCCCACTGAGATCGACCCCGGTGCGCCCACCTACCTCAAGGAGCAGACGCACCCTCGGCCGAACAGCCGCTCAGGTGTAACGGTCTTTTTAAAAAGTGCTGCAGGAAGTTTTCTAATAACGTCTTTCAATTTCTCTCCTCTCATCTTTCACTTACTCTCTTTTCCTCTTTTTTCTGACTCTATCCTTATATCTCTTTCTCTTACTATTGTTCCTCACCAACCTCTCCCGTGTCCCGAGATTTAATCTCCTTGTTGCATACCCTCTCCCTTCACTTTATTTCTCTTTTTATCTCTCCTTCATCATCTACCTCAAGCAAATCGTGCCATAAATATGGTTTCATGAGTAGACCGAGTTCTGGTCCATCTCTTTGAAAAAATTAAAAAAAATGCGCACCTATGTAACTGATTTCAAAAAAAATTGTATTTTCGAATAGGTCAGCCTAGGTGCAATTCCACAAAGAAAATATATATTTTTTCCACGCAAATCTGGCTTCCGAGGTGTGCAGCATGCGTTTTCCATGAGGTTCCCTTACTAAGGTTAGTGTGAGGGGATAGCCGGAATGCAAAGCGTCCGACTGTGTGGCTGAGATTGGACTACTGAGCCACGAGCTGGTGGTCATACCAAGATGATTGACAGTAAAAATATTAACGAAGATATGATTAAGGAGAGAAGGAAAATGGCGTTGCAAGCCGGGAAAGAACAAAGAGCCATTTATAAGCTATGATTCGAACGAAGAGAAAGCAAAGAGTCAGTGGCCTCTGTGAGAGAGCGGTATGAGATCTTGGACATAGAGATTGTGTTGGCAAGGCAACGATACAGAGATGGAATTAAACTTTTAATAGATAAGATTAAGTGAGTGAGAAAATGCATTACAAGCAGAAAAGAAGAAAGAGTTATAAGCGATGCGGATTGCGGGGAGCATAGAGTCAGTGAGTCGGCGATAGATCACCTGCGTGTTGAGAAGGGGAACGAGACAGAGAGGGAAATAAAGTTTTCTACAATACCGGTCAGAAAAGGAATCGTCCAGCACTTTAGAGCTGTAGTCGGCACAGATGGCTACGAGCGCGAGTGCATGATCTGGGCCGGTAAGTTATTGGATGAAAGTTATAGGTAGTTTGCTGAGCGAAATCCTAGATTCCGCTACCGGATTGATGAAAAAGAAGCCTAGTGCGAGAAGACGAGGCAGCGTTCGGCTTAAGGTGACAAGATTTCATTTAGGAGTCGGGAGGTAGGAAGGCAGGTTTTAAAGGGCGAAGGGGTGTGTATATCGAGCTGCAAATCTCTAGCTGCCTGTGCAAGCTTTGAGATTTAAGACCAACGAAAATCATTGTATCTTTAAAAACTGAGCCTCTTAATGGGTATAAAACTTTCCTTCTAGCGGCGCTTGCTGCTAAATTTAGCACGGCCAGTGAAAGCAAATGCTGGAAGTGCGGGCTGCAGAAGAAAACGGTTGAGCAAAGTTTTTGTTCGTGCTCTGCTGTCGCGAGGTCAGTTTCCAACTACAAGGGGCGGCAGAAGTTGCCAGACCTTTAGCAGAAATTAAGCTTAAGTTTCTAGAAAGCTTCCAGGGTTTGCGAAGAGGATGGAAATTATTTTATAGCTTAAAACCTGGTACTTAAATGGCAACAATGTGGTCATTGCGAAATCTTTATTTACCGATAGTTTAACCTAGCTTAAGGGCACCATGAGGTGCAACTGTATGTGGGTATCTGTCTTGGATAACCGTAGCTATATAAATTGTAATTAACTACGGATTCTGTATCCGGATAGAGCGCTGAGCTTGGTAACCGCCATGGAGATGCCAAGTCTAATAAAAATTACTACAACCAGCTTAGGATAATAAATCTTTTGTTGTTGTTGTTTTAACCACACAAAAAAACACCCTGAATTCTTTAACAAAATTTTGGTACTGTGGATCTTAGACGCTTTTTGCGACAGGGGTACCTATCCGACTCTGATTAGGACTCTCGCAACCGTTTTAAGAACGTTGATTTTAGGAAATATACTTTTAATAACCATACTCTCCTGAAAAGAGGTCCGGCTGCTTGGCTGGTTGATGTTTTCGTAGACGCAACGTTCGACGGGGTTATACGCGCTATTTTTCGCAGGAATAGAAAACCAAAAGCCATGGTCTTGGTGTTTTTTGTCATGAAAGAGATTTTTAGTGGAAAAGTACAAAATTCATATTGAAGACGCTTTCGTTAATGGACGTTGTGGCAGCGCGCTGCCCTCAAGTGGCCCAATGAAACCAGGCTAATCCTGTTCACGCGATCGATTTATATATATATATAATAACTTATTTTGCCGAGTCTTTGATGGGCAGCGGGTTTGTCAAGCGTCACGATCTGAGACTGCTCAGCTACAGAAGAAATTTCATCAGCCAAGCGTAATACTTAAAGAGAACAGAAGCAAACGTATTATACATTAATTTAGAGAGGTGAGAACAATCTTTTTTATAGAAAAAAGGGAGTCCGAGCTATCAAATGTGTTTGAGTGAGAGTTATAATCTTGGCATAAACGCCGAAAAGGTTCATTTTGTTCGAAATTCGTTTCTACATTGTTTCAGCAGAAGAGGTTTGAAGTGTCTCGATGTCCGAGAGGGAACGCAAAAGTTCACTTCATTCAGAAGGAATGGGCTCGAAATTGATCCATTTAAAAGTTTTGTCATAAATATCACACCAAGCATTTCCCTTCGACTAGCAAGAGTTGGAAGATTGATAAGCTTTAATCGATTAGTATAAGGTGGAAGATTAGTTAAAGAGTCCCATTGGAAATTTCTTAAGGCAAATAGTAAAAATTGTTTTTGTATTGATTCGAGACTGTCTGCATGGACTTGATAACGCGGATTCCAAATTATCGAGCCGTATTCTAATATTGGCCTAACTAATGTTGTAAAAAGTGCTTTAGTTATGTAAGGGTCGTTAAATTCTTTTGACCACCGTTTAACAAATGCAAAAACACCTTTGCCTTTATTCACTGTAGCATTAATATGAAGATTGAAACTAAGTTTGGAATCCATCATGACTCCCAAGTCAATAAAATTATTTACAGTTTCTAGACTATAGTTGTTAATTGTATATGAAGCTGGTGGCGAAACTCTCCGAGAAAAACACATGAATTTACATTTTTTGAGATTGAGCGGCATATAATTTACATTGCACCAGGTAACCAAGTGATTTAAATCCATTTGAAGCAAGGAATGTTCCTCAACCGAGGCACATGATTTGAAAAGTTTTACATCGTCTGCGTACATCAAGATTTTTGAGTATTTAATTGTACCAGATATATCGTTTATGAACAACAAGAACAGAATCGGACCAAGATGGCTGCCCTGAGGAACACCAGAAGAAACATTGATGACCCCAGAAAGTGTATTTTTAAAGATTACTTTTTGCGTACGATAACCAAGATACGAAGAAATCCAACATATAAGACGGGGTTGAAAACCGAGTTGACTGAGCTTATGAATAAGTAATGGGTGTGATACTTTGTCGAAAGCTTTACTGAAATCGGTGTAAATTACATCAGTGTGAAGGCCTTTTCTAAATCCATTAGAAACGTGGGTGGTAAATTCTAGTAAATTGGTGATAGGTGATTTGCCCTTACAGAACCCATGCTGCGAGCTTGCAATTATGGGGGAAATAGGGAATGTTAGGTGGTGGGTAACAATAGCCTCAAATAACTTTGGGATAGCGGATAACTTTGCTATGCCCCGGTAGTTTTCTATTGAAGACCTGCTTCCATTTTTATGAAGCGGAATAAGAAAAGATTCCTTCCATATTGTTGGGAAAACGCCATAAATTAAAGATAAATTAAATAAATCTGTTAGCGGCTGATAGATGTTTGCGGCACATTTTTTAAGAAAGTGTGTCGGGATCCTGTCGGGGCCGTATGAATATGATACTTTTAAAGTTTTTAAATAAGATAATACATCTTCTGAAGATATAAATGGAGCTCTGATTGAATAACATGAATCAATATGGTATGGGTATTCATTAGGTGGAACATTGGTCTCAATAGAGTAATTTGATTTGAAAAATTCCGCAAAGAAGTCGGCGATCTCTTGATCATCGCTGGAAATATTATCTTGGAATTTCATGGATGATGGAAACCCTTTCACCCTGCGTTTAGAGTTTACGAATCCGTAAAATGCCTTCGGGTTGCAAGTTATATTTCTTTTCATTTTACAAAGATAAGCTTTGTAACACTTTTTGTTCAATTGAAAATACTTGCAGCGTAGAATCGAGTACTGTAAGTAATGGTTATGTAAACCCGTCTTTTGAACAACTTGAAAGGTCGAGACTTTTTATTCTTTAAAATTTTCAGCTCTTTAGTGAACCATACTTGGCTTGTATCGGAATGTACACAAATCCGCTTAGGTACGTATTTTTCAAAAAGACAGTAAATGGTATTGTAAAAGTGAGAAACGCTTTGCTCCACATCAGCATTAAATGTTGGCCACACTATTCGAGATAGATCACGATTTAATTTTTTAAAATTGGCCTTCGCAAAGTCGAAGCGATAACTGGAGTCGTATCGTTTATTTCCGCTGTTACAAGCATAATTTACAACTTCGTAAACTATTTTGAGGGAAGGGTGGTAAGCATCTTCAGGTTCAATAATGGGTTCGCATCGACTAATGGAATATTTAGATTCATCATCCACAAAGGCTAAATCCAACACTCTTCCGAATTTATTCGATTGGATGTTGATTTGTTGAAGGCACAGCTCAGACATTCCGTCTAGAAATTCATTGTTGGAAGACTTTGACGAAACTGGTACGATATTAAAGTCAGAGATGCACCATGATATGTGTGGCATATTGAAGTCAAGATATGAAGCTTTTATCTTTTAATGGGTTCAAGTTGGTCAACATAGTCGTTGCTAGAGATATGGTTATTTGTAATACCAGGTTACAGCACAAAAAAGACACACGAAGCTATTTGTGTACCTCTCAATTAAAACACGCTAAAACACCAAGTCCAAATATCTATTCAGACGAGAACCTGGTGACAGTTAATATACAGAACGAATAGTAGGATCACGTATCTCAAAACCTTTGCCTCATTGTAGATTTCCAGCGAGCACGAAAAACAACTGGAACGATAAAGTTTCACTTGGCTTGAATTCTGGGCTCCTTCTCCGTTCCGATATCGATTTTTTCTCGCGAACATACAAATTCCATTAAGGTTATTCTTGTATATTTTCGCTGGTGGGTATACAAAAAAATTTGAACGGTATTCCAACAAATATTTTTGTCAACTCATGCTACACGAATGTTATGCTGTGCTATGTTTTGTGTTGTGCGACTTTGTGCATATCATCGCAAGCAATAACAATAAAAACTTGTGTTATGTGTTTCATTCGCTACTTTGGTCTTTATTTGGTTGTTTGTTTGTTTTCGTAGGCGAGTTTTAAGCAGTATTTATGGCTTTATTGGCTGCTTTTTTGGTGGGTCCCTTTTGTGAGCACCGAATTTTTTTTTGTGTTGTTGATACACCCGCCTATATGTCTACTAACACCTTAGCGATTAGCTCAAGTGTCAGTCTGCGGTTTTGTTGTTTCATTCAATTCGGTGCCGCCCAAACATTCAACGACTTATAGCCACTGCTCATCCGTCTGTCCGTGCATTACCTGAATTCACCATTTGTGTCATTATTAGCTTTGATCACGTAAAGGTGTATATACATAGTTTTACTTTTTCCACTTATTGTTTTGGCTGTTCTTTTTATACTCAGCTGAGAAGAGCTCACAGAGTATATTAACTTTGTTCGCATAACGGTAATCCGTAACGGCATAAACTAATCGAGATAGATATAGACTTCTATATATCAAAATGATCGGGGCGAAAAAGGAAATTCCGTCCGTCCGTCCGTCCGTAAACGCGATAACTTGACTTAATTTTTAGGGATCTTAATGAAATTTGGTATGTCGGTTCCTGGGCGCTCATCTCAGATCGTTATTTAAAATGAACGAAATCGGACTACAACCACGCCCACTTTTGCGATATCGAAAATTTCGAAAAACAGAAAAAGTGCGATAATTCATTACCAAAAACGGATATAGCGATGAAACTTGGTACGTGCGTTGACCTTATGGCGCAAAATAGAAAATTAGTAAAATTTTGGACAATGGGCGTGGCACCGCCCACTTTTAAAAGAAGGTAATTTTAAAGTTTTGCAAGCTGTAATTTCGCAATCGTTGTAGATATCATGATGAAATTTTACAGGCACGTTTCTCCTATTACTATATGTATGCTAAACAAAAATGAGCAAAATCGGATGATGAACACGCCCACTTTTAAAAAAAGTTTTTTTTTAAGTCAAATTTTAACAAAAAATTTAATATCTTTACAGTATATAAGTAAATTATGCCAACATTCAACTCCAGTAATGATATGGTACAACAAAATACAAAAATAAAAGAAAATTTCAAAATGGGCGTGGCTCCGCCCTTTTTCATTTAATTCGTCTAGAATACTTTTAAAGCCATATGTCGAACAAAAATTTACCAATCCTTGTGAAATTTGGTAGGGGCTTAGATTCTAGGACGATAACTGTTTTCTGCGAAAAAGGGCGAAATCGGTTGAAGCCACGCCCAGTTTTTATACACAGTCGACCGTCTGTCCTTCCGCATGGCCGTTAACATGATAACTTGAGCAAAAATCGACATATCTTTACTAAACTTAGTTCACGTACTTATCTGAAACACTTTATCTTGGTATAAAATATGGCCGAAATCCGACTATGACCACGCCCACTTTTCCGATATCGAAAATTACGCAAAATGAAAAAAATGCAATAATTCTGTACCAAATATGAAAAAAGAGATGAAACATGGTAATTGGATTGGTTTATTGACGCAAAATATAACTTTAGAAAAAAGTTTGTAAAATGGGTGTGACACCTGCCACATTAAGTAGAAGAAAATGAAAAAGTTTTGGAGGGCGAAATCAAAACACCTTGGAATCTTGGCAGGAATACTGTTCGTGGTATGACATATATAAATAAATTAGCGGTACCCGACAGATGATGTTCTGGGTCACCCTGATCCACATTTTGGTCAATATCTCGATAACGCCTTCACATATACAACTAAGGGCCACTTTAAAAACCCTCATTAATACCTTTAATTTGATACCCATATCGTAAAAACACATTCTGGAGTCACCACTGGTCAACCTTTATGGCGATATCTCGAAAAGGCGTCCACCTATAGAACTAAGGCCCACTCCCTTTTAAAATACTCACTAACACCTTTCATTTGATACCCATATCGTACAAACACATTCCAGAGTCACCCCTGGTCCACCTTTATGGCGATATCTCGAAAAGGCGTCACCTATAGAACTAAGGCCCACCCCCTTTTAAAATACTCATTAACACCTTTCATTTGATACCCATATCGTACAAACACATTCTAGAGTCACCCCTGCTCCACCTTTATGGCGATATCTCCAAAAGGCGCCCACCTATACAACTAAGGCCCACTCCCTTTGAAAATACTCATAAACACCTTTAATTTGATACCCATATCGTACAAACATACTCTAGGGTCACCCCTGGTCCACCTTTATGGCGATATCTCGAAAAGGCGTCCACCTATAGAACTAAGGCCCACTCCCTTTTAAAATACTCATTAACACCTTTCATTTGATACCCATATCGTACAAACACATTCCAGAGTCACCCCTGGTCCACCTTTATGGCGATATCTCGAAAAGGCGTCCACCTATAGAACTAAGGCCCACCCCCTTTTAAAATACTCATTAGCACCTTTCATTTGATACCCATATCGTACAAACACATTCTAGAGTCACCCCTGCTCCACCTTTATGGCGATATCTCCAAAAGGCGCCCACCTATACAACTAAGGGCCACTCCCTTTTAAAATACTCATTAACACCTTTCATTTGATACCCATATCGTACAAACACATTCTAGAGTCACCCCTGGTCCATCTTTATGGCGATATCCCGAAATGGCGTCCACCTATAGAACTATGGCTCACTCCCTTTTAAAATACTCTTTAATACCTTCTATTTGATACGCATGTTACACAAACACATTCCAGGTTTACCCTAGGTTCATTTTCCTACATTGTGATTTTCCCTTATTTTGTCTCCAAAGCTCTCAGCTGAGTATGTAATGGTCGGTTACACCCGAACTTAGCCTTCCTTACTTGTTGAACTTTTGTTTTTGTTCCTAAATGTTTGATTTTTTTTTGTCCGTTCGCTCATAATCTCGCTAATGTTGCAACAATGATTTGATAAAATTGTGCCAGCAAAACACTTAAAGGCTTCAAGCCGTTGAATTGACCAATCGACCGATAAATGTAGTCGTCAAAGTGTAAACTCAGAGATTGAAATGTAATTCGTCATTAATTTACGCATTAAAAAGGGCACGTGTCAAAGTGTTGCGTTGTTCGTGTAGATTTTAAAGCGCTTTTTACTTTTTTTTTGTTGATTTTTGAGTGCTTTATCTAATCCATTAGATTGAGCGATTAGTTGCATATTGAATGGGTATTTGTTTTTGTTGTTGTGAAATTCCTACAAATCACCACAATCAGTCTAAAAAACATATTTTTTGCTTCTTAAAAGGTGGTGAAACACGAAAAAAAACCATTAACATTTTTTAAGCGCTAAGTACACAGTGCGATTTTATGGCATTATGATAAAGGAACCGGTGGAGAAAAAAACAATAAATAAAATTTAAAATAAATATTCAGCAGTTAATTGAAAATAGCACTGGAGCCCTTTACCTAATTTCGTTAGTTAAAGGCATTTTTTAAATTTTCGATATTTTAAGAAAAAACATCTTTGAATTTGAATAACTGAAGAAATTTCAAAAATGCTTTCGAAAAAATTCGAAAATTCGAAAAACGGTTTTTCGCACCTTTTTGAATTCATATCATAAACTGCCAAAAGAAAAACAAATTAAATTGAAGAAAATTGAATAAACTTGCCACTCCTTTGTGGTGTTTGCTGCTGTTGTTATGTAAATGTTGTTGTAACGGAATATACTCTCCACGAAAATTTTAAAGTGTTTCTTAGTTCTCATGGCGGCCGTCTTGGTGTGATGGTAGCGTACTCCTCCTGCAACACCGAAGATCCTGGATTCACGCCACGGCAGAGCAACATCAAAATTTTAGAAACAAGTTTTTTCAATTAAAATAAAACTTTTCTAAGCGGTGTCACCCCTCGGCAGCGTGTGGAATGCACTCCGAGTGTATTTCTGCCATGAAAAGCTCTCCGTGAAAACTCACCTGCCTTGCAGATGCCGTTCGGAGTCGGCATAAAACAATTAGGTTCCGTCCCACCAATTTGCAGGAAAAATTAAAAAGGAGCACAACGCAAATTGGAAGAGAAGCACCGACTAAATCTCTTCGGAGGTTATCGCGCCTTACATTTATTTATTTACAGTTTCTCATTTCTTCTTCGTCTGTATATACTGTTACGAAAATTAGCAACACTAAGCGGTACTGTCATCTCTAAGCCGATGCTAAGCAGTGACTGTATGCACATCAATAATTCAACCAGTATGTCTACAAATATGTACGTACACGCAGCGGAGAAGCAACACACAAACACATGCAGATATCTTATCTGAAATATGCAATTATAATTGTGGAAGTATCGCTCACAAATACACGCGCATATGAGAGCTATACACGTACATCTGTAGTTATAATTATATAGCAGTAACTAAGTAAATTGTGGAAGCACCTAGAAGAAGCAACGAGGAAATCAGAGAGTATAAAAGGCAGCAAGAGTAGAGGCGCTACAATTAGTTTCGATTAAGCACGCTATCTGTTGAGCAATAGAAGTGTTATTTTGAAAGTACTTGAATAACGGCCATTTTGCATTATTAAATATTGGAGTTATTTATTCAAGAGTTTAGCGATACGAACGTTAGTAGAAGGTTGCAAATAAGAGGAGTTGCAAATAAGAGGAGTTGCAGTAAATTCGTTTACAATATGAATGTAATTGTCGATTAGAACCAAATGGAGTTATTTCGACTATTCAACTTATCTTAAGGCAGGTTTAAAAGTGTTCGCTGTATCTAGGCGTTTTCATTCCAACTTGCGCGAGAGGTCATTGGTTGCAGGTCATTCTTTATATGGGGGGTATAGTTTGGAACGCCATGGCTCAGTTTGTTCCTGATCTGCTACAATCATCGGGTCTCTGTTGGGAGTAATGGATTGATCATCTACTAGGCAAAGGTAAGACTCATGTTCTAAGAGGTTTCAATCATATTTCTCAAAAAGGATACCGGCCGCTTTCTAGCGATAACGAAGTTTCAATGTGTGTCGAAACAGTACCGAAACGGCGAGCGTCGATAACACTAGCCTATTTGTTGGGACTGCTTTGTCGTTATAACAACAACAACAACAATAAAAAACTGCAGCGATCTCGGCTGCTGCATATTTGCTATAAGACAGGCCGCTATCTCAAATAAACCAACATACCATATTCAATTTATTCTTTGGGCTTTCTGCGTTTTTTCCTTTGATGTCGTTGCCTGCATAAGGCTCATAAATATCATCTTCTTCTTGTAGCGACAAGGAGACTTTCGGAGGGTTATGCATTGTCCTATGCCTAATAGTGCTACTTAACAGGCTGTCCCTTAAAAACTCGATGAGGTGATATAAAATTAATTTCTTAGATGGAGGCAGATAATGATATGCCTATAAGAAAGCCAGCCCTTTCCATCGAAGCTGACACGAATAGAACTGGCCTCGGATTGCAGAAATATCTATGAATGTCATGCAAAGCAGTCTACAGTGGGTTGTTTCTTTTTATATTTCTTATTAGCGAAATGGTTAATACACTAGAGCTCCAGAAGCCATGGCTGAGTAGCAGGAAACAATATCTCTAAAGTAAACACGAGCTAATATAATCATCTGTCTAATATGATCCTGCGAGGACTTACGGACTTAGAACAGAATATGAGTCGATCAACGCTATCGAAGGATGAAGCTAGTCACTTACACTATGACTTTGTAGTCAAAGATATATATGACGACTCTCGCGATACGATTTATAAATCGCGAAAAGAAAACAAAATTGGCTAATCACTATTTGAGGATGGTAATAAAATCCTTCCCAATGTATCATAAGAGTCTACCACACTTCAAGGCAACCGACCGCAGATGCATGGATATATGAAAGTGTTAAAATCGAATGATGATCGAAAATGCCTCAAGGATCTTAATGACGTGATTTAGTAACAGTAAAGAGTAATACTGAAGTTTGATATAGTAAAAGTATGGAGCAAAGGACCTGCGAAGGGATAAATATCTAATATCTCTTGAAACTAACTTTGTACTAGCACTAGTTTTTTCTTAAAGATTGATGGGGCATTCGGCTTTTATAATGTTAAATATATACTACGCAAATGCATTTTTTCCGAGAAGTTTTACGGTCGGAAATACTCTCGGAGGATTCTAGAAACCACTGCATGGGATGATGTAACTTGTCCCATATAGAAAAACTAAGACAGCTGTTCCCTTCCACACAGCTTCTTAGAGAAGGTATTCGCAGAGCCAAGGATCTCACTTGTACCTCACTATTGCACGGCACTCAAACGTTCAAAAGACCCCAGAAGACATCGAACATCTCTGGTTCCAAAACTAATATGTCATTTCTGGAGCACCCATCAATTGAAGGTATTCGCCGTAAATCTGTACGCACAGACACAACTCCAACCCTGATATTGAAAGGAGAATGTTCTGTTAAGTCTTAATCATGCTTGTCCTTTAGTTTGTTGCGAGAATGAAAAAATTATCATCTAGTAGTTCCAACTCGTTAGCTTGGATAACGGGGCAAACATAGTGGTGGATAACAATTAGCGGGAGTATACAACGTGTTGTTTGAGCGCAATTTATGTATAACTTTATTTTTAACCAATTTTTGATCTCACGTACACAAGGCAAGGCGAATCTTGTTACAAATATGGTGCTAACTAACATATATTAGGCCAACGAGACTGATGTTATTAAACAGTTCCCCACCTTGTAGGGGGTTTAACCCTTATAGTGAAAGTTTTCAGCACACTCCAAAATTTTGGGTAAGTGTCTTAAAACCAACAAAAAACATTCAGTTCAGTATTACAGTGTATATTAGGCTCAAGGGACCTGAAACATTCATTGCAATAGGTTCTCACATGTTAAAATATTGTAACGAATTCTGGTGATTTCTTGAAATTTATACACCTTCTGCTATTGTTCGAATCTCTGAACTGTCGAATAAATAACTCCATTATTGTATTGCAAAATGTCCTTTATTATACTACTTTGGGAGTAGTACAATTATACTTCACTTCGCAACTAATAGCGTGTTTAAATCAAACGGATTACTGATTCCTCAGCGTTCGCTGCTTTTATACTCTCGGTTTTCTCGATCACCCATTTCTCCTAAGGTCTAGTCATTTCGCGAAACTGTATTCCAGAACAATTGTATCCCTTGCTTGGTTATTAGCTATATACATATATACCTATTTGTAGTTTATGTCTCTCTTATAGCCATATGCGGGTGTATGCGTGAGTACTACTTCGGCTGATGATTACATGTTTTTGTGAGTATCTCTTCGTTGCCTTGTACATAAGTGTCGCTTATTGCTGTGTTTTGTTGTTGCGATTATTTACTAAGAGCCTAGTGATGCCAATATTCACCACAATATGACCTCAGTTAATAGAAGACACATCTTAGAGAAAAACAAGGAATACAAATGATATCAAGCCACAAAAAATCTTCACAAAGTTAGTTTGCGCTAGCATGAACCTTCAGTTGGCAGAGCTTAACCAACAATTCTTTTATATTCCCGACTTCCAGCTCGAAAATAATAATAATAACGTTTAAGAAGATATTTTGAGTCGAGCTTCTCTTCCAATTTCGGTCGTGCTCTTTTCAATTATTCTTACAAATAGGCGCGACTGTACCTACTTGTTTTATTCCGACTCAGAACGACATCTGCAAGGCAAATGAGTTTTCACTGAGAAGCTTTTCATGCCAGAAATACACTCGTAGTGCTTGTCAAATAACTGCCGAGGGGCGGCACCGTCTTGAAAAAATTGGTTTTGATAATAGTTGTCTCCTCTCTTTAGTCGCGCAACTTTGAACACTGATTTTCAAAAAACCTTTTCAGAGAACTTTTTCACTCAGCTTTTCATATGTACGTCAACGATTTTTCAAGGACTATAAATAAGTCGCACTTTTTTGTAACTTACCATCTATTATATTAACCCGCTTGTGGCTTTGGACTTAGTTGAACATCTCACCGATGGTGAGCCCAAGTTCTCAATGAACTAACTGTCTAAAAAATATAGGGTTTAATTCGATTAAACATAAACTTTTACCAAATGTTTTATAAACAATAAACAACTTATCGAAGCATATTTAATCCGCTGCTATGTATGTATAGTTTCGAAGTGCAACAACAACTAAATAAAAGCGAAAAACTACAAAAAGCACAAAGTTCCAATTCCAGCCAAAGTTAGTCATCGGCCGTAGTCAACAGTATAGTTGAAAATGAATGCAAAAGATGCGTGGAGCAAAAAAAAATGCAGTAAGCAAATCTGCAATAAAAGAAAACAAGTGAAACATGCAAGTAAATTTCAGTGCCTTTTTCCAATGCTGACATTCGTACAGACCGAAAAAGGTATACTTTTGCATTTCCAAAAGAACACTTAGTAGCAATAGACCAAACCAGGCAGCAAAGTGATCACTACTGCTTCTGAAAGCCTACAGCAAACTAGTCCTATCACCTTATCTTAACACTAATCCCAAGCTATGCCTTAAGGTGGACTGTAGCGTGGGTCAATTCATAGCTTGTTTAAGTAGAGACCCCTCTTGTCAAAGAAAAAGCATGTCCAGATTGGAATGGCCTTTGGAATTCTCGAAATAGCTCTCGGGAAGATATTGAATCCCGCCCATCCCGCCGACGGTGAGTATCAACAAGGTATAGGATTATGCAAATATGAAAATAGTGCAACAAATAAACACTCGTTATTGATGTTAGTGGAAAACAAGTAAGGAAGGCTAAGTTCGGGTGTAACCGAACATTACATACTCGGCTGAGAGTTTTGGAGACAAAATAAGGGAAAATCACCATTTAGCAAAATGAACCTAGGGTAACCCTGGAATGTGTTTGTATGACATGGGTTTCGAATGGAAGGTATTGAAGAGTATTTTAAAAGGGAGTGGGCCATGGTTCTATAGGTGGACGCCATTTTTGGATATCACCATAAAGGTGGACCAGGGGTGACTCTAGAATGTGTGCTGTACGACGTGGGTATCAAATGAAAGGTGTTAATGAGCATTTTAAAAGGGAGTGGGCCTTAGTTCTATGGGTGGACGCCTTTTCGAGATATCGCCATAAAGGTGGACCAGGGGTGACTCTAGAATTTGTTTGTACGATATGGATATCAAATGAAAGGTGTTAATGAGTATTTTAAAAGGGAGTGGGCCTTAGTTCTATGGGTGGACGCCTTTTCGAGATATCGTCATAAAGGTGGACCAAGGGTGACTCTAGAATTTGTTTGTACGATATGGGTACCAAATGAAAGGTGTTAATGAGTATTTTAAAAGGAAGTGGGCCTTAGTTCTATAGGTGTATGTCTTTTCGAGATATCGCCATAAAGGTGGACCAGGGGTGACTCTAGAATTTGTTTGTACGACATAGGTATCAAATGAAAGGTTTTAATGAGTATTTTAAAAGGGAGAGGGCCTTAGTTCTATAGGTGGACGCCTTTTCGGGATATCGTTATAAAAGTGGACCAGGGGTGACTCTATAACTTATTTGTACGATGTGGGTATCAAATTAAAGGTATTAATGAGGGTTTTAAAAGGGAGTGGTTGTAGTTGTATATGTGAAGGGGTTTTCGAGATATCGACAAAAATGTGGAACAGGGTGACCCAGACCATTATCTGTCGGGTACCGCTAATTTATTTATATATGTATTACCACGAACAGTATTCCTGCAAAGATTATAAGGGCTTTTGATTTCGCCCTGCAGAACTTTTTCAATTTCTTTTACTTAATATGGTAGGTGTCACACCCATTTTACCAGGTTTTTTTCTAAAGTTATATTTTGCGTCAATAAACCAATCCAATTATCATGTTTCATCCCTTTTTCGTTTTTTGTATAGAATTATGGCATTTTTTCATTTTTCGTAATTTTCGATATCGAAAAAGTTAGCGTGGTCATAGTCGGATTTCGGCCATTTTTTTTACCAATACAAAGTGAGTTCAGATAAGTAAGTGAACTTAGTTTAGTAAAGATATATCAATTTTTGCTAAAGTTATCGTGTTAACGGCCGAGCGGAAGGACAGACGGTCGACTGTGTATAAAAACTGGGCGTGGCTTCAACCGATTTCGCCCTTTTTCACTGAAAACAGTTATCGTACTAGAATCTAAGCCGCTACCGCATTTCACAAGGATTGGTAAATTTTTATTTAACTTATGGCATTAAAATTATCCTAGACAAATTAAATAAAAAAGGGCGGACCCACGCCCATTTTGAAATTTTCTTTTATTTTTGTATTTTGTTGCACTATATCATTACTGGTGTTGAATGTTGACATTACTTATATACTGTAAAGATATAAACATTTTTCTTTTAATTTGACTTAAAAAAATTTTTTTTTAAAGTGGGCGTTGTCGTTCTCCGATTTTGCTAATTTTTATCAAGCATACATATAGTAATAGGAGTAACGTCCCTGCCAAATTTCATCATGATATCTTCAACGAATGCCAAATTACAGCTTGCAAAACTTCTAAGTTACCTTCTTTTAAAAGTGGGCGGTGCCACGTCGATTGTCCAAAATTTTACTAATTTTCTATTCCGCCTCATAAGTTCAACTCACCTACCAAGTTTCATCGCTTTATCCGTCGTTGGTAATGAATTATCGCATTTTTCGATTTTTTGAAATTTTCGATATCGAAAAAGTGGGCGTGGTTATACTCCGATATCGTTCATTTTAAATAGTGATCTGAGATGAGTGCCCAGGAACCTACGTACCAAATTTCAGCAAGATACCTCAAAATTTACTCAAGTTATCGTGTTAACGGACAGACGGACGGACGGACGGACGGACGGACATGGCTCAATCGAATTTTTTTTCGATATTGATGATTTTGATATATGGAAGTCTATATCTATCTCGATTCCTTTATACCTGTAGACCAACCGTTATCGAATCAAAGTTAATATATTCTGTTAGCTCTGCTCAACTGAGTATAATTACAAAACTCGTTGGCTAGATCGTGTAGGCTCTCGTCTGACCATGCATATGTTGTATAGTTGGTGGTGGTGGCCCTTTACCAACGCCACCTCTGTTTTGTCATTTTTAGCCGGGATATTGCCACACCAGTTCCGTCGTCAGGGATTAAAGTATCTCATACACGCTCTACACGTCGGTTAAGAGATCCCTATTATTCGCCTGGGAATCTGCCATGTCTTAAGCTCCTCCCTCACCCGGCAAATTTTGTGGAATACTTTTCGAGCATTGCAATGAAGCTCCTCTCACCCCGGCGTACCGATAACAATCCTCTGTACCTATAATATGCGCGTTGCTGTGTGCTTACGTGGTGTGGTCCGATAGGCAGCGTCTTTTACACCTTGCTGAGCGACGAAGAACCTGCTGTCATCGGGCAAATAGTCAGCGCATTTTCGCCTTGGCAACCACGCTACTGTTGGCAGAAATAGTAAAAGACTTCGTTTATTTGGGAACCAGCATTAATACAACCAAACACATCAGTTCTGAATTTCAGCGAAAAATCACTCTTGCCAATAAATGCTACTTTGGACTAAGTAGGCAATTGAAAGGTAAAGCTCTTTCTGCGCAAACGAAAATCAAGCGCTACATGTCACTTATCTTACCCGTCCTGTTATTTGGTGCAGAAGCATGGAGCATGACAACATCAGATAAAGCGGTGCTGGGAGTGTTCGAGATAAAAGTTCTTCGAAAGATTTACGGAGCTCAATGCGTTGGCGATGGCGAGTATCGAAAAAGACTGATTGATGAACTGTACGAGCTGTACGCAGACATCAACATAGTCCAGCGAATTAAAATGCAGCGGCTACGCTGGCTAGGCCATGTTATGTGAATGAAAGATGACGCTCCGGCTAAGAAAGTATTTTTATCGGAACCCGCCTATGGAAGAATAGGAAGAGGGCGACCCCTACTCCGCTGGAAAGACCAGGTGGAAAACGACTTAGATTTCCTTGGTGTGACCAATTGGCTCCAGCTGACAGAGCAAAGAAGCCACTGGTGCGCCTTTTTGGACCGCCATAACCGTTAAAGCGGTTAAGTGCCAATGAAGTAAGTAAGAGAGATGTATCTAGTTACTGCGGTTAATAACACGGACGGAAAGAAAAGTTAGTGTCAATGTCCTCTCACAGCTCGTTTATATCGTAAGGCTAGTTCGATTTTTCAAGAGAAGGCTTGAGAGCTGAGTGGATCAATCATCATGATTAAGGACACTGATACTATCTGATCGATATAGTTTCGTGTTCGTCGATCAGGAGATGTCTAGTTTGGTTGGTTTTTCTTTTTGTAGTGGAACTGACTCTGTCTGATTACCCTATTTTCTGACTGTAGAACAAAATACCCTTTCCTCGTCTACCCTGGCGTTATATTCGTCAAGCAAGATATTTGTGCCCTCGAAATTTGGCAATAGCATTTGACTTTCTACTAAGGCTTGAGGTGCATACTAGTTGGCATACTACTAGTAGATCTACTGCGGGGAATATATGCGTGACTATGTGTGGCAAGTGGAAAAGAAGAAGAAAACCTGGCAAAACACGTTTGCAAAATTGGTCTAGCTGTTGTTGGCGTTGTGTGGCAAATAAACATTTCTGTATAGTGGAATAAAAGGGAGGAGGTTGTAGGGAAATTGAGACGGGTGGTAGTAAAGTGACAGCAGCAGGACGAAACGGTTTTTTTAGTTGTTGAAATGGTTAAGTGAAGAAAAATGTCGAAAATAACTTAGGAATTAATGAATGGGTAGTTGCTACGAGAAAATGGTGAATGATACTTAATAGAAAAGCGTTGGGGAGCATTGAGGCAAAAATAAAATAAATTAATATTAGGAGCTTTAAAAATTTTAGATTTTTTCTTTTTCACTTATTTCATTTTTGGGATAAACATTTCCTGTAGGCAGGACTCAACTTTGTTGTTAGGACTACGCATTTAGGAACCTGTTTTTTGAAACTAAACCCACTAAGAAAATCTGCATGGTATAGGAATTTAGAGTTGAACACGTTTGGTAATTTTTGACAGAAACATAAATTTTTTGAAGTCTAATTGTATGTAAACATTACGGCTAATATTGAAACTTTGCTACATCGGATAAATTGAAAATTAGCAATTTTAAAAATTTTTTGTGGGAGCGATACTTTTCTACTTCACTTGAATAAACAAGAAAAACCGTTGTGCTCCTTTATTTCACCACGAAGCTGCGGTTTGCTAAGCATCAGCATGGGCTTATAAAATTTCATAGCATCGCCGACGCTCTAAGTGTCACTAATACCCAAATAAACTATGGGTTCATCCAAGAAATCCATCAAAGAACAATACCCGTGACGCTTAAACTGTCAACGCTTTTGATATGGTGAATCACGACGCGTTACTGTAAGACTTGGAAGGATCTACTCTGTCCCGCTTGTCTCAAAAGTTGCATTGCAAACTATTTGAATTGTCTGCGAGCATCGGTCCAGTTTTGGAAACGGAACATCAAAACTAAGAAGAATTATACATGAGGTGCCGCCGGGTGGTGTCCTATCCCCACTTTTGTACAATTTTTACATCTCGAAGCTCCCTGCACCACCAGAAGAGTCACCATTGTTTCCAAACCGATGACTAATTATGACAACAGATTCTGGCCTTTCCATTAGTGATCAAGTCCTCGCCAATTATGAACTAAATTTTTATGCTAATGAAGCCAGAATTTTACCTTAAATTTAGCCCCTTAGAAAGTAATAGGCCAGCCGCGGGTGTTCTACGCATTTCCGACTCGGTCACGGTGCTTAATAGAAATAAACTGAAGAAAGCTGCAGGAGGCCCGTTAAAATATCGCGGTTACTTATGACGTCGGAGCATCATCTCCTCATAGAGGGGAGACTACAAATGACGCTAAACTAAACGACAAATAATGCTGGCTAAATTTCCAGAACCTGAGAATCCTAACAAACAACTAATTGATGCGATCCCGCCTCCCAGTGACATAAAGAGATGTATTCACAATCACTACGTACAGATCCGGCAAACGAGAACTCAGCCGTTTGAACCAGCCTCATTCAAACAAATCGGCAGTCTTATCTAATGTTAAATATATTTATTTTAGTACTAGCAGACCCGGCAGACGTTGTTCTGCCCTATATTTGGCCTACCTGCATACATTTTAAAAAGCTTTTTCCGTCTAACTCTGCCCTCCCCCTCTTCACTTTTTCCTAATCCTTTTATTCACTCCTCCCTCCGTCTTTTTCGCTTCATCTATCTCCATCTTCGTCTCATTCTATCTCTCTCTCAGTCTATCTCTTTTGTTCCAGTCCCAGTCCCAGTCCCACTCCGAGTCTCAGTCCCAGTCCTAGTCCTAATCCCAGTCCCAGTCCGTCTCTGGTCGGAAAAATGGATCGTAAACACGAATATAGGCAAATTTATATACCAAATTTCAGGCAAATCGAATAGGACGTATGTAAATAGGTATGTGGGTATTATTAATTCATGTCTCTATTTCGGCTTCGCATGCATATTTATCAGTTTTGCCAGGTTGATGCGACTAAATCGAATATCACAATGAAAATTACTTTAGAGCTCTCAGCAACAGCTTTCATTTGATATCATATTACCCACACTTCTAGGGTATCGGGGCCACGTTTTGGCCTATATCTCGAGACCCTAGTCACCCAGCGGTATAATAATTACTCTGTACTAAAGCATCATCAACAGCTTTCATTTTTTATCCATATTCTATAAACACATTCCAGGGGTACCCTCGTCCACGTTTGAACAAATCGACTGACGCATCTCTTCAAAACGCCCTATAAAAACATTTTAGTCTTTAATGTCTGAAACCCCTCGAAATCTATCATTCTCTCGACGGGCCTGGGATGTGCTATACTTGATATCATTCGCTATATTTTTTTATTTAAGCAGGTTGTTTAATTAAACACCAAGCAATTACACGGAAGTATATCCGCACCACCTGAAAATAAGAGTGCCGCTGCGTATACGTAACATTTTATTATTACGTATAAACATTTAAAAAAATTGCAATAAAATAATATTGCGAATATAAACTGAGATATACCTATCCTATATTTCAAGTTAGATCAAACTACATACAGGGTGCAAAACAAATTCAAAATCGGTTCAGTAGTTTAGGAGTCCATCGCGGACAAACATAGTGACACGTGATTTTATATAAAGATTAATTCTTTTGTTCTGCCACGTACGTCAATTTACGAACCAAAACTAATTTGTTGATATTCACTCTGGTAGCATGAAATGTCATCATTCCAGCTAAAGTCAAACAATTAAGATGGCTGACTACGTCAAAGAGTGGTTTCACCTCGTATACTTATACATGAAAATCTGTGTATTCTGCTCCAACTATAAACTTGGACGAGTAGTCTGGTGAGTTTTAGTTGATTGCAAAATATTAATTGGAATTTTAAAGTTTTTTTCCCATGAAGCTGCGTTCAATTTACAGTTAAATAGATTTATATTCATTATTTTTGGCACCGTCTAGACAGCGAGCTTCTCTTTGGGAGAGCTTGATTATCAGTGGCATACAACCCACCAAGTAAATGGCTCTGTATAGTAAAAGCATAACGGCACCAGTGATTGACTTAACCATTTTTCTTAAGTAATTAAAAGATTATAAATATTTTGAAAATTTTTTTAGTTACATAAGTAGTATTTGTAATTAGACATACTTACATATGACTACATCATTATTTATGATCACTACTGTCAGTCTGCACTTATTACAAGCGCATATGTACATACATATGTTCAATACATATTAACACATGTTTATATGCTTTTTTTCAAAACACTTATCACACAGCAGGTGACAAAAACATATTGATGGGTATCCATCAACAGCGGCGCCTGACTGCCAAATGTTAATTGTTGCATCACTTGTTGCAACATTAAATACCTACATACATACATAGATATGTATACACTTCTTATAACATCACTCCTTACCACAAAAACAAAAGCAATTGACCACTTAAATAATGGTTAAAGAGAAATCGTAAAATATTTACGCATTGTTTTAGAAATTACACGGAAATCTTCACATTGAACAATAATCAACAAAATGTAATTAATAATCTTTAGATGCTTCATGGGTGTTAATACCGTCATACATACATACATACATACAAACGTATGAGTATTTTATATTGTTTTATTGGAGCGGTGCAACTTTGTTTTCGCGCTTTGGTTTGTCAGATGTGGGCAAAATTTATAGCGAGCTGGTAGCAAAACGGTGGCGAAAACCTTAGATAATATTTTTCCATAAAATTTCGATTTAAGCATTAAAATAATTTGTGAGAAGTTGGAGAATCGTTGGATGAATTAAGTATATTTGATAAGCTTGTCTCATCTGATCCCGAAGCGATCGGTCAGGTTTTTTGGAACCCTATTGCTCTTGAGATTTGCTGGGAAAAGATACCAAGTGTTGAGTACCATATGGGTCGAAGTTGGACGGAAAGGTTGATGGGGGGTCTTTTGTCAAGAGCTAAATATAAGTAGCATGTTTAAGTTGGCTGATCACTGCAGTGTATTCCAAGCGGAAGTTGCTGCGATTAAGGATTCGGTGGATGAAATGCTATCCAGTGCTAATACGTTTAGGGAATTCAACATCTACTCTGATAGCCAAGTGGCTATCAAGGCTTTGCAACTACAGTGCGATCGAGGGTGGTCTGGGAGTGCCTCACCTCGCTTGCAATTGCATCGAACTATTTTATAATTAAGATTATCTGAGTCCCGGGCCATAGTGATATCCCGGGCAACTGACAAGCGGGTCTCTTAGCCCGCATCGGTACAACTGAACGGGATGAAGGTGGTTGTAGGGATTTCGGGATTTTAATGGCTACATGTGGTTAGCTCCCACGTTGGGCGAACACCACCTCTTGCAGGGTAGCAAGATCTTTCTGGTCGAAAGTGGATGGCAGGAAGTCTGCCGAAACAATTGGGTTCACTATAAATGTTCATTTGTGTTTTGACAGGCACTGTCCCGTGAGTATCCATATACTGGAAACTGGTCTCAATATACTGGAAACTCCATCCTGGTGCAGCTGTATGGAGGATGATGAGGTGGAATCACCAAATCACTTTATGATTGATTTCCCAGTTTTTGGCAGAACTAGGCGAAAGTACTTCGGTCGCGACTCACTTGGATCTCCCGAGGATTTATCCAAGGTTGAAATCGTTATCATTGGGAACTTTATCGTTGCTACCTAGCAATTCTCTAAGTATCTATATTAGCAGGGCAGCTACCAACTAACCTAACCTAACCTGAGTACCATATTGCAGTACAAGCTAGAGAATTGGACGTCATTTACATTTGATATTAGTAATACTTAAAAATAATAATGTAATTGGTCAAGACCGAATACTTACGGCAGATCTTTCAAGGAGATGGTAGTCCTTATCCGGTTATGAATACAATACGTTCCGGTTCTCGTACCTAAGACTACTTCTATTATTGCCGAGGGAACGATTTGAAATGCTTATCTCTTCTATTGTACTTATTTTTCACGGCAAGGTACCCGTCATGGTCCACTGTGAAATCCGTGTTGGTGCCAGCTCTTCATCTTCAACAATTCAAAGCTTTGCAAATCCCAAGCCACAAGTGGGCAATAACACATGGGAACGCTGCTGTAACTACCAAGCGATATGTTCCTTTAACTAATCGCAGACCAGCCTGGAGGTAACTTCTAGCGTTTGGTGTACATCAAAGTGGAAGGGAAAGTTAGCGGCGCTGTTGCAGCGGAGTCTTAGTTGGTTGGTCGCTTGCTGTGGTGCTATGTCGGCGAAACCGGACCCAAGAAGCGCTCTAGGGCCATTTGGATGCAATTTTTTCTGGAACAAAATATCTATCATGTTTATTAATTTGCTCTACCCTGGGTTTTTTGATCGAACAATTTTGGGAGAATTTTGATACCGCTCTTAGATCGGACAACATTAAATTGCCTAGAGTTGGTTACCTGATATTCCCCAGGGCTGAACACTCGCAGAGGCAATAGGTGATAGTTTCCTTGCAACTCTTTTCGTTTGAAATTTCTACACCTGTCTTTGAAGGCAGTTCCCATCTTTCTGCGTGAAGGCCGAACGGCTATTATCTTAAGAATTTCTCTCCTTGATAATTATAGTAAATCTTCTGTCCTTTTTGGTTGTAGTCCGGCAAAATTTGTTTGGTGATCCTACATGAGTCAGTAGAATAACAAATTTTAAATAGCAGTTTACATGAAATAGGTGAATATGAATCATCATTTTATTGATGTAAGTGGTTGGTGTACCGTAACTGCCTCAGTTATGTCTTACGATGCACCAATGACCCGGTACCCATGAGATTTTAATGGTCGGTTAGTTTGCTGCGTCACACAGCACCTTCTCGCAGTTACCGACGGCTTTGGAGTAGGTAAATGGTGAATCCAAAGCCATATGAACTAGTGCGCGTCGATTTAAAAATCGCTCATTGCTCTGTGAATATCGTGTTCTAGTCAAAATAAGAAACTTTGTCGAAGGAACCATACCTCTAAAACGAATTTTGATGTCCGCCCCCCTTTGGGTCGAATTTTTGGGTAGGGGCAATTTCAATTCTACCTGCTGTGTCTTGTGGTGGCTTAAAAAAAACAAAACAAAAGGGGTTGTAAAAGCGCTAATTTCTAATAATTTTTTTTAATTTCTTTTCTATTACTAAGTTAAATTAATTTTTTCATTTACATATGTTCTGACTAAATAAATTTCTAAAGAGAAAAAAACTCTAACAAGTAAAGAAGGTTAAGTTCGGGTGTACCGAACATTACATACTCAGTTAAGAGCTATGGTGACAACAGAAGGGAAAATAACCATGTAGGAAAATGACGGGGTAACCCTGGAATGTGTTTGTATGACATGTGTATCAAATGAAAGGCATTAAGAGTATTTTATGAAGGAGTGGTGCCATAGTTCTATAGGTGGACGCCATTTAGAGATATCGCCATAAAGGTGGATCAGGGTGACTCTAGAATGCGTTTGTACATATGGGTATCAAATGAAAGGTGTTAATGAGTATTTTAAAAGGAAGTGGAGCCTTAGTTCTATAGGTGGAGCGCCGTTTCGAGATATCGCCATAAAGGTGGACCAGGGGTGACTCTAGAATGCGTTTGTACGATATGGGTATCAATGAAAGGTGTTAATGAGTATTTTAAAAGGGAGTAATCCTTAGTTCCATAGGTGGACGCAGTTTCGAATAACGCCATAAAGGTGGACCAGGGGTGACCTAGAATTTGTTTGTACAATATGGGTATCAAAAGAAAGGTGTTAATGAGTATTTTAAAAGGGAGTAATCCTTAGTTCCATAGGTGGACGGCCGTTTGGAGATATCGCCATATAGGTGGACCAGGGGTGACCCTAGAATTTGTTTGTACAATATGGGCATCAAACGAAAGGTGTTAATGAGTATTTTAAAAGGGAGTGGGCCTTAGTTCTATAGGTGGACGCCGTTTCGAAATATCGCCATAAAGGTGGACCAAGGGTGACTCTAGAATGTGTTTGTACGATATGGGTATCAAATTAAATTATTAATGAGAGTTTTAAAAGGGAGTGGTGGTAGTTGTATATGTGAAGGCGTTTTCCAGATATCGACCAAAATGTGGACCAGGGTGACCCAAAACATCATCTGTTGGATACCGTTAATTTATTTATATATGTAATACCTGCCAAGATTTTAAGGGTTTTTTATTTCGCCCTGCAGAACATTTTCATTTTCTTCTATTTAATATGGTAGGTGTCACAACCATTTTATAAAGTTTTTTCTAAAGTTATATTTCGCGTCAATAAACCAATCCAATTACCTCACCATGTTTCATCCCTTTTTTCGTATTTGGTATAGAATTAAGAAGTGGGCGTGGTCATTGTCGGATTTCGTTCATTTTTCATACCAAGGTAAAGTAAGTTCAAGTAAGCACGTGAACTAAGTTCATTAAAGATATGTCGATTTTTGCTCAAGTTATCGTGTTAACGGCCATGCGGAAGGACATACGAACGACTGTGTATAAAAACTTGGCGTGGCATCAACAGATTTCGCCCGTTTTCACAGAAAACAGAGTATCGTCGTAGAATCTATGCACCTACCAAATTTCACAAGGATTGGTAAATTTTTGTTCGACTTATGGCCTTAAAAGTATTCTAGACGAATTAAATGAAAAAGGGCGGAGCCACGCCCATTTTGAAATTTTCTTTTATTTTTGTATTTTGTTGCACCATATCATTACTAGGGTTGAATGTTGATATAATTTACTTATATACTGTAAAGATATTAAATTTTTTGTTAAAATTTTACTTAAAAAAAAATTTTTTAAAGTGGGCGTGGTCCTTCTCCGATTTTGCCAATTTTTTTTAGGCGTACATATAGTAATAGGAGTAACGTCCCTGGCAAATTTCATCATGATATCTTCAACGACTGACAAATGACAGCTTGCAAATTTTAAATTACCTTCTTTTTAAAAGTGGGCGGTGCCACGCCCATTGTTCAAAATTTTACTAATGATGAATTATCGCACTTTTTCGGTTTTTCGAAATTTTCGATATCGAAAAAGTGGGCGTGGTTATAGTCCGATATCGTTCATTTTAAATAGCGATCTGCTCAGGAACCTACATACCAAATTTCATCAAGATACCTCAAAATTTACTCAAGTTATCGTGTTAACGGGCGGACGGACGGACATGGCTCAATCAAATTTTTATTCGATCCTGATTATTTTGATATATGGAAGTCTATATCTATCTCGATTCCTTTATATATGTACAACCAACCGTTATCCAATCAAACTTAATATACTCTGTGAGCTCTGCTCAACTGAGTATAAAAATAAGTAAATACTTGGCGCGATTTACCATCGAAGTAATATAGGCAGAGCTTCTCTTCCAAATTGGTGGGACGAAATTAAGAATAGACGGTGTGAGGCTCATTGGTCTGTTGTCGAATTTTCGAGCATTCACCTGCACCCTTGCACTCGAAAAATTATCCCAAAAAACGAGGAAAATAGCTTATGAAAAAACATTTTATATGATATTAAGTCAAAGAAATCCTTCCCTATATCAGGGCCCGTATGTTTTATGATGAGTGACTGAATACCATTTTCACTTAAACGATAACTATCTGTTCAACTTTTGAGAAACAAATCCGGCCAGGTGTGTTTGTTGGTGTGTTGGATGCTCTCTTTGAGAAATTTCCTAACCTACTCGACCCTGATTCTGGTTCCCAGATAAAAGAAGTCGTTTGAAGCTTCGAATTGTGTCGTCATGGTATCGGATTAGTCATCTCAGTCGCTATTTAGCAATTAAGGTTCAACTTCATTACATATCTTAAGCAAACTCTTTACATTGGCTAGCAGGTTGTCATTAGGGTCTAATCAAGAACGTACCACCCTTCCTGTTATCCTCCGTCATATGTCGTATTTTCTACTAAAATCTTCGGCTCCATTTCATATCTGCGAGCAATAAAACTCCTAATCCCCACGCCGTAACGCGTTACATTTCTATCCTCTAATAATGCAGACGCCTCTCCTTTCTCTTCATATGTGTATGTGAAAATGTATGTATATACTACAACTGAATGATCTTCCACGAATTTTTGCTATTTACGGTGCGTGCTTAGTTGTTGTGTGGGCCAAAATATGTTGACCTCTTGTAGCTATCCAACACTATTGTTCGTCACTTTTACACACAAATATCTATACCGCTCAGCAAACGCCTTTAACAGAGGCAGCAAGACCCACAGCTGGTTTGTTGTTGGTCTCTATAAAAAATTATTATTTTTTATTACACATTTTACACAAATGTTTATTTTGTTTTTTTGTTGTGATCAACAATTGTTGCACGAATTCGCATCATTAATCAAACGTCAATTGATCATAGAAGAAGAAGAAGAACACGTGAACGTGGTACTATATGTTGTGCACCTATGGGTATTTTTATAAAGAAAGTGCCAACATAGTTTGTGTTGAAGGCGATGATGTTGCGTTGTAATTGTTATGGCTGCTGTAGGATTTTCAAGAATTTTTACAGCCTCTGTGAAAGACACAAAGCAATATTTTGTTGTTTATTGTTTGGTCGATTTTTTTTTCTTCTCTTGTTTTCTGTTTAGAAAACTGCACTACATGATTATTAAAAAATAAAAAATCCAAAACAAAGAAACAAAAAAATTATGAATATTTTGAAATCGAAATTTTTGCCACATTTGGTTGGGACAGACAGCGCGGCGCGTTTATTCATTCACATCACAAGCGTCATTAGCAACATTGGCCATAAACATTGTTTGTAAACATTTTATTTCACTGGCAGCAATTGCCATAGCGGTTTGTTGCAAAATTCATGATGCCACAACAAACGCGCCGCCACCCTCTTGCAGCTTAGTAGACCCACAGGCTGCATGTGGCACCCGTTTACTGCATTGCATCTGTGTTTGTAAATGTGCATCATTTGTAGCTGCTGATCGTTTTCATGATCATCTGTGTTATACTTTATGGAGTAATTAAAAGTGTCATTAAAAAATAAGTTTGTTGTAGGTAAATATTGGTACAATGTGCGCGAAAGCCACATTAGAGGCATGAATGAATGGGGAAAATCTGTTTGATGGCATGCGAAAGATGTTGCTGGAATTACATAGTACGTAGTAAGCCAAATTATGCATCATGTGCTCACCTTTTTGAAAGATTCCCTCAAAAAAATATTTTGAAGCTACAAAGTTGCCGCATTGTCTGATAAGTTAATGAATTATTATGATGTAACAGTACCTTAGAATATTTATTTTTCTTCTATAATGCTTTAGAGTCTAAAGTTTAGATGCCGAACTAAAAAATATGTGAGTAGATGTGATTTAATATGCCGAAAAGAACAGATTGCGTTAGGAACTAAATATGGCATAATGATATAATAAAGTATGACGATTTCTTTCGAAGTGATCCCCAAATAACCCTGGGTAGGATCTCGAGGGAGTCCCCAAAATCATCCCTAAATAAACTCGAGAGAACCCCGAGAGAGCCATCGAGATGTCCTCCCAGCGACCCCGAAGTGATCCCGAAATGATTGCAGGAGGACCTCGAAGGAGCCCACAAAACTCTCTTGGAGTGACCCATCAACGATCTAGAAGTTAACCCCAAATGACCCTAGTCCCCAAGATTGTTCCGAAACGACCCGCAAATGACCAATCGAGGGCACCGCAAGAGTCCCACTCTATGAAATAACCACAAACGACCTCGAAGTGATCCCCAAATGAACTCGGGAACAACCCTAGTTCCGAAACTCATCCCTAATCACTCCAGGAGGACTCCGACGGAGTCTCCCACGGAGTCTCCGAAGTTATCCCGAAATTATCCTCAAAAATCACCACAGAAAAATTCCGAAGAGTCGCAAAATCGACCAAAAACACTCTTAAACAACCTCGAGGCGACTCCGAGAGACTCCCAAAAATCATACCGAAATGGCCACGGAAGGACCCCGACAGAGTGCCCAAAATTATACTGAAATGACCCCAGGACTACCCAGGAGAGTCCCCAAATCATTCCGAAAAGTTACCTAAATGCTACCGGGAGGCTCCCGAAGAAGCCCCAAAATTATCTCGAAATGGCCCGCAGTGATTCCAAGGCAGTCCAAAAAGTCATCGAGAAATACGTTCAAATTACCACGGGAGAACCCTGAGTAAGCCACCAAAATCATTAAGAAGTGACCCCAAATGACCCTGACAAAGAATTCTGTGACAGCTTGCTGATAAGACAAATTAAAGAGCGACGAGAGCATAAGTTTCTTTTAGGTGATTCATAATATTGATAGATGTTCGCTTTGGAATGACCATTTAATTCAATGCTTTTAACAGTAAAATCAGTTGGATTGCTTCAGAATCTGCCATATTAGCAGAACACTTTTTATTGAGACCAATCGTTTCTTTTAAGTTGAAATGACTAAACATATTTGCTGTCTTGGCAAAAAACTCGGTTGAATCAAATATAATGCGATCAATTTTACTGCATATCCATAAATTTAAGAAATACAAATCCGATTTGTTGTATTTTCTTTCGGTGTAAAAAGATTTGATTATACTTCTGGAATGCTTTAAATCCACATCGCCTAAAACTTATAGCGCATTATTCAAATTTTTAAATAAAATCTCCAGTCTTAACGTCCATAAACACAAATCAACCAGAAAACAGCAGTCAGCTGTTTTTGACAGTTCATTTTACTTAAAATCTCCTACTCTCGCTCAAAGCCTTAAACAGATGGCTTATGAGCTGAGTAAATTCCAACGGAGAAGCACTCTTTACGAGAGGTACTACCGTGGTCTTAGTAGGCAATTGCGAATCCTTTAAGTATTCGCGAAAAAATGTATGATCCGTTCTGCTATGCCAACGACTCTTATGGAAGGAGGGTTAAAGATGATATTAATGAGATTAACACAGGGATAAACAAGGGTAAATTAATGAAAGCCAAAAGATATTTCTGGTTAAGTCATATAATTTAAGGAAAATATTCATTGGCAGCAGTGGAAGAAGAAATATCAACAGAGTTAGAAGATACCGGTGAAAGAAAAATTGCATCTTACTTCATGTTCCCAATTAGCGTCAGCTATCTCGAAACAGGTCCTAACTGGCTATACAAAGGCCTGTCTGTGGAGCGTTAATTAATGATGTTGATATAACTGAAAATAGAAGAGGTTAGGACGAACTTCTCTCCAAATTAGTGGTTTTCTTATTTTCAGTTTTCCTAAAACCTGGCGGCATCTACAATATCTTTGATGTGTAAACACCTTTGCTCAAGGTATGGGGGAATCGAGAATATGGCAAGTGTAAGCGTTAGCGTAATCTTTGGAAGTGGTATGGTATATGGGGGAATACAGAATGTAAGCATATGTATAGTCACTACCATGTTGTTTTAACAGTAGAAAGATACCCAAATCGACAAGTAACTTCCGTGGCCCTATTTCCAAGCCTATTACTAAGTCTCTTCAGTGGATATATATCAACGCATGAAGGGTGCAATGTTGGGTATGTTGAGAAATATGTACCCTAAAGTCTGCAATGTTTAGCAGAAGGCCTCTACTGTAAGGGCAAGGGTGTGATATTTCTCAAGATATTTAGTTTACTACATTGGTCAGAATGTCACCTCCAATGATATGTCATTGCTAAAATGACATAGAGTGGTCATAGGCGAGTGTTTCCCCTGCTACAATGAGTATAAGATTTCGCTACCCAGCGGATGACCTGCAGAATTACAGAGTACACGTGTGGAACAAGGTGCGAGTTAGACTTTATATATGTCAAATTTGAAGCATACTCATGTGCGATGTTATCTGCCACGGCACTTGAACCAGTGACTTCTGGTATGGTACCACGGCTAAGCAATCTCCAAATTATTAATTTAAAATTTTTTTGTTTGGAGATCGCCAGTTTCGTTGATTAACATTTGTGTTTTTTGACTGAATCATTTAATGAATGGAGTAAGAATTTTACAATTTTTTATTTATGTTGCCATATAAATCATAGAACATCATCAAGAATTATTTGACCTTTAATCATATTTCATTATATAAATTACCTTAATAAAGTGCATAATAAAGTTATAAACAATTTATGTTTCCACGCACTGAAATAATTTGCAGTAATTTTTCATCATTTTTATACTCAGTTGAGCAGAGCTCACAGAGTATATTAAGTTTGATTGGATAACGGTTGGTTGTACATATATAAAGGAATCGAGATAGATATAGACTTCCATATATCAAAATAATCAGGATCGAAAAAAATTTGATTGAGCCATGTCCGTCCGTTCGTCCGTTAACACGATAACTTGAGTAAATTTTGAGGTATCTTGATGAAATTTGGTATGTAGGTTCCTGAGCACTCATCTCAGATCGCTATTTAAAATGAACGATAGTGCGATAATTCATTACAAAAGACCGATAAAGCGACGAAACTTGGTAGATGAGTTGAACTTATGACGCAAAATAGAAAATTAGTAAAATTTTGGACAATGGGCGTGGCACCGCCCACTTTTAAAAGAAGGTAATTTAAAACTTTTGCAAGCTGTAATTTGGCAGTCGTTGAAGATATCATGATGAACGTTACTCTTATTACTATATATACGCTTAATAAAAATTAGCAAAATCGGAGAAGGACCACGCCCACTTTTAAAAAAAAATTTTTTTAAAGTAAAATTTTAACAAAAAATTTAATATCTTTACAGTATATATGTAAATTATGTCAAGATTCAACTCCAGCAATGATATGGTGCAACAAAATACAAAAACAAAAGAAAATTTAAAAATGGGCGTGGCTCCGCCCTTTTTCATTTAATTTGTCTAGGATACTTTTAACGCCATAAGTCAAACAAAAATTAACCAATCCTTTTGAAATTTGGTAGGGGCATATATTTTATGGCGTTAACTGTTTTCTGTGAAAATGGGCGAAATCGGTTGATGTCACGCCCAGTTTTTGTACACAGTCGTCCGTCTGCCCTTCCGCATGGCCACTAACACGATAACTTGAGCAAAAATCGATTTATCTTTACTAAACTCAGTTCACGTAATTACGAAAAATGAAAAAAATGCCATAATTCTATACCAAATACGAAAAAAGGGATGAAATATGGTAAGGTAATTGGATTGTTTTATTGACGCGAAATATAACTTTAGAAAAAACTTTATAAAATGGTTGTGACACCTACCATATTAAGTAGAAGAAAATGAAAAAGTTCTGCAGGGCGAAATAAAAAACCCTTAAAATCTTGGCAGGTATTACATATATAAATAATTAGCGGTATACAACAGATGATGTTCTGGGTCACCCTGATCCACATTTTGGTCGATATCTGGAAAACGCCTTCCATATACAACTACCACCACTCCCTTTTAAAACTCTCATTAGTACCTTTAATTTGATACCCATATCGTACAAACTCATTCTAGAGTCACCCCTGGTCCACCTTTATGGCGATATTTCGAAAAGGCGAACACCTATAGAACGAAGGCCCACTCCCTTTTAAAAATACTCATTAACACCTTTCATTTGATACCCATATCGTACAAACAAAGTCTAGAGTCACCCCTGATCCAGAAAGGCCCACTCCCTCTTAAAATACTCATTAACTCCTTTCGTTTGATACCCATATTGCACAAACGAATTCTAGAGTCACCCCTGGCCCACCTTTATGGCGATATCTCGAAACGGCCTCCACCTATAGAACTAAGGCCCACTCCCTCTTAAAATACTCATTAACTCCTTTCGTTTGATACCCATATTGCACAAACGAATTCTAGCGTCACCCGTGGTCCACCTTTATGGCGATATCTCGAAACGGCGTCCACCTATGGAACTAAGGATTACTCCCTTTTAAAATGCTCATTAACACTTTCATTTGATACCCATATCGTACAAACGCATTCTAGAGTTACCCCTGGTCCATCTTTACGGCGATATCTCGAAAAGGCGTCCATCTATAGAACTTAGGTCCACGCCCTTTTAAAAATACTCATTAACACCTTTCATTTGATACCCATATCGTACAAACAAAGTCTAGAATCACCCCTGGTCCAGAAGGGCCCACTCCCTCTTAAAATACTCATTAACTCCTTTCGTTTGATACCCATATTGCACAAACGAATTCTAGAGTTACCCCTGGTCCATCTTTACGGCGATATCTCGAAAAGGCGTCCATCTATAGAACTTAGGCCCACTCCCTCTTAAAATACTCATTAACTCCTTTCGTTTGATACCCATATTGCACAAACAAATTCTAGCGTCACCCGTGGTCCACCTTTATGGCGATATCTCGAAACGGCGTCCACCTATGGAACTAAGGATTACTCCCTTTTAAAATGCTCATTAACACCTTTCATTTGATACCCATATCGTACAAACGCATTCTAGACTTACCCCTGGTCCATCTTTACGGCGATATCTCGAAAAGGCGTCCATCTATAGAACTTAGGTCCACGCCCTTTTAAAATACTCATTAATACCTTTCATTTGATACCCATATCGTACAAACGCATTCTAGAGTCAACCCTAATCCACCTTTATGGCTATATCCCTAAATGGCGTCCACCTATAGAACTATGGCCCACTCCCTCATAAAATACTCTTTAATGCCTTTCATTTGACACACATGTCATACAAACACATTCCAGGGTTTTCCTCGGTTCATTTTCCTACATGGTTATTTTCCCTTATGTTGTCACCATAGCTCTCAACTGAGTATGTAATGTTCGGTTACACCCGAACTTAACCTTCCTTACTTGTTTTATTTTTAATTTTTCATACGCATTAGAGTTACTTACTTACATAACTCCCGACGCATTATTATTAAGGATATCACGGAGACCCGATAACCATTCCGATACAGCCAAACATCCGATTTATTCCAAATTCTACGGTGATAGTCTGTAACTTGTTAAACAACCAATAAAAGAGTCTAACACATCCACCGTCTCTTTCAGCCTATCGCAAAATTTCCCCACTAATAAGTTATAGAATTCCCCTACTTATGCCAAAATCGGCATCGACTCTTTGCAATAGCGAAAGTTAATCTATGGTAAATTTAAAATCTATTTGGCATTATAACTTACGAAGCGAATGCTTCAACGAATACGCCGTCTGAAAGACCGATGCCTACTGATTTTAATTTAAATTGCCTTGGCAGGATTTTGGCATTTATTTGAGATCAGTTGCCATTGCAAACATATTTGCATATGTCATAATTAGATTGCCTTTTCAGGGATTGACTTTTGTCGTATTGAAAATCGGTCGAGAGATCCACTAGAAAATCGACTCCGACAATGTAAATTTAGGCGTATTCATTCGCCTCCCGAGTCACAAAAAACAAATTACCGGCTCCGGTAAACCAACTTAGTAACATCCCTAGCTTGCACATACATGTTTCTATTGTCTCCCAGCAAAAAATTTTAACCTTATATAAGCTTGTTTCATATGGCCAAAAGGCTTATAGCGTCAGGCTTTAGTTCTATAAGAAATATTAGTTGTTTGACGTATTCCTTATAATACTCCTAATTTATCTGTACTGATGACATCAGGCATAAGGTTTGTCTGGACGATAACATTATGAATAAAGCTTATAACTTATATAAAATAAGGCGTACATAAGGGATTACTATAAGCCGTTAGAAAGAATAAACTAGCCTGATTATAAGGCTTGTGGGCCAAATAAATGGGGCTTACATAATACCTTATTATAAGGATATTTTATATATTTTTATAACCCACTAAAAATCAGTCTTACATAACACATTATAATAGATAATACATCGATTACAGTAACCTGATTATAAGGTTTATGAACCAGTCATAATAAGGAATAGTATACCAAATTTTAACCTATTTTCAAGTGTTATTACACATAGAAAATCAGGTTTGCATAAGACTTACAATAAGACACCATCTGAATTTAGGGTCAGATTATGTATGACGCCGTGACACTTTGCGCCGCAATCACTCACATTCACAGTCATCCTTATATAATACCAAATATTTCATTAAGGCATTCAGGTTTACTGTCTCCCACTGAAGTGAATGAATGCTCTTATACGATAGCAGTTTTGGTTCACACGAGATAAAATGACTCGTTGCGTTATACATAATTCACCCCTTAAATTCATGTATCCATCTTTAAAGTCAACTATTTAAAAACTTAATCTAACATCGCAAATTCGTTTTGAATTCCTTCGTTTAAGTAACGAGGCAAGAAATATTGGAAATTCTTGTTGAGAGTTTTTTTAAACATAGTCAGTCCTCCATTTGTCGTGATTCGAATATTTATTTTGGACGCAGCTCTCGCTAATGGCGGGAAATGTAAAAAAGCAGTATATTAAAAACTTGAAATAGAGCTGCACGGACAATGAGACATGTAGAACATATATTTTTTATGGATTCTTTGAAAGGACAAAAGTATATTTAGTTATTGAAACAATTTTTTTTTAAATAAAAAGAAATTCCAGTAATATTATGAAAATTTATCGGCTAGAGCTATATTATTTATCAATCAGTGGCGTAGTGAGCTTTTCTTGCACCCGGGGCAAAATAATATTTTGACGCCCTCTTCTTCAAATTTTTCTTTTTCCCTACTAAATAATGTTAGGTCACTTAGGCGGCCTTGCCTCGTCTTTGATCGTAAATATGCCAAAATCAGTTTTAGTTTGCTGAATGAACGTTCGCAGGTAACAATTGATACTGAGATAGTCAAGAGTATTTGAAGTGCCCCTCGCAAGTTTGGAAAAACATCTTCTCCATACGAGATTATAAAAATAATATAATAAAAATAAAAATAAAAATAATTTTAACGGAGTTTTGGGTTCAATTTGTTTTCTACTGAGAAGTAATATTTTGCAGTCACATATTTTGATAAAATGTTCTGTTCCATCGAAATCTGTATTATAAAATGGATCCAAGTTCTTACAATTTCTTTCCAAGTCGTTATTATCCTTGTTTAACCAATTTCTAATGCCTAAGAGATATCCAAATTTATAATTAAGTAAGCAATTTTTGTCGTTATATCGGCCTACTGATTTGTAAGATCGCGAGTTTGAATCGAGCTCAAGGCCTAACAATAATTATTTTATCATTATTATTGTTATAATATATTTTTTCTTAATTGAAAAATTTTTTAAATTAGAATAGAAGAAAGAAAAAGAAACAAATCAGTAGGCCGATATAACAACAAAAATTGTTAATACATCCCAGAGCACGGGGAAAAAGTGTCAATAAAATATGACACTATGGCATCATCGCCATAAACAAAGTCCAATTTTCACAACTATTCTGTAACAGATGTCGCAGTGCTGTGAATATCAATTGGCAAGAACCAGAATTGAAGTAGGAATAATGAAGACAAACAAAAAACCGCTGTGATGGCTGAATGGTTATAGCAGCGGCGCCTAAACGTTGCCGATGAAGGAATTTAGCAGTTCCCGAAATGGATCTATACAACGAGCTTTGGCAGTTGTCTAAAATTTTTTCTTTCTTCTATTCTAATTTAAAAATTTTTTCAATTAAGAAAAAATATATTATAACAATAATAATGATAAAATAATTATTGTTAGGCCTTGAGCTCGATTCAAACTCGCGATAATTAAGTAAGGTTATTTAGTCGTGTAAATCTTGTACGTATTTCTTGTTGAAGACGATCGAGAACACCTTTCATAATGCGATAAATTTCAAATTCTGCGGAAAAACTCACATCTCTAGCCGATTCTCCGGCCATTTTGCGGCGCCTTTTTACACGTTTTATTATATCAATATACCACTTTTCACAAGGAGACTTCGCTTTTTCTATTGCTTCTTCACAGTGTCTCGAATTTCGGAAAGTTCAGTCGCTAATGATTTAAGATCATGATACGCTTCTCTAAAATTCATGCCCGGATCTTGTAATCTGAGCTGCTCACGATCAATTTTCCTTAAGATTTCATACCAGAAATGAACTAATGTTCTGAAACTAAAATTTAGTATATTTTTCAACGGACTTGTAGCTTCGCTTTTGGTGTCACTTGTGGTGTTAGTGTCCTCTGCTAATTGTTCTAATATATTCTCTAGCCCATCGACGTTAACGCTATCCGCTTCTATTCTGGCGCTTTATCGTGTTTCAGATTCACGTATGGCAGTTTTTGTTAAAGCATTTTTTAAAAATTCCCATCGCAACGTTGAACGTGAGAAAAAATATATATTCTTTCAATTATTCCACAACCTGTCGCAAGTGTTCCGGATATATGCATGCATTTTTTTAGAATAGAATATTTTTTTCAGAAATCAGTTATAATAAAAATACGCCACTGTTATCAATTGAGGGGATGTGTGGAGTAATGGTATAAGTCGAGTTACACCGTTTTTGCATACATCAACTAAATAAAAAGAGCACGATTACATACATATACCATTTTAATCTTAGAAAATAATTGTTTAAGCGACTTAAACTATGAACATTTTTCGTTCGTTTGTTTCAGTAGCCATTGAGTGTGCTTGTAATTCTCAACTGGTTAGTGAAATATTCTAAAGACATAGTTTGAGTTTTTTTAATTAAAAGGGAGGTTCTTCGGATGGTGTGCTAATACATCAGAGCCCAGTGCTCGCCTCCATATCACACTTTGAAGGGGTTCTTCAAATAGATGATGAGGTGGCTCAGTAGAGCGAAGCCTCAGAGCCCCCCAGTGCTCGCCCCCAAATTAAATAAATAAAAGTGTACTGATGCTATGCATCCTCCCATGACTTAAATACACCAATAACACTAAAACTACCCAACTCAATAAATGGAATACATTAAATCAAAAACCCCATAAACTCAATACAGTCCATTAATAATAATAATTTATAAATTTAAAAAAAGGAATGCTTGGTGGGAGTTGAACCCGCAACCCCGGGCGTTTGGTCGGGTACGTCAGCCACTGTGCCACGACTCATACGCTTACAAGCACATAAAATTACTCATTTATAACTCTTATTAAACTGCTCGCCCTCAATTGCCCAAAGCTTAGACAATAATAGTGATATTTAACAAAGATATTAGCTTCATTTATGGAAAAACGGTATAACTCTCTAATAAAATTTTGCAGTAGTGAAGCATCGAAATGGTATGAAA
>JARSSU010034530.1:0-16729 GCA_029619165.1 Eurosta solidaginis
TGAGTACGGGGAGTCTTTATTTTATTCAAAAGTTTAGTGATTTCGACTTAGTAGAAGGTTATAAATAGAGGAATTTCACATTAATAATTTTCGTTACAATATATGGAATTTATCATATCTCGTTCCTTTATAACCTGTCAACCATCACGTTATCCTTCTAATGTTTATTTCTCATACCCTGTGTACAAGTACAGCTGGTTAATAAATATATAGTGCAATACAGTGGTTCATAGTTTAACTGAACTCTAATAGCTGTGGAGATTTTACTATATAAGCTAACGATTTCCTGAATGTAAGATGACATCAGTTTTTTTAAGGCATTATGAAACTTGTTCGGGAGAGCATAGTCTGCAGTCCTTAGCTCACTGAGAAAACCATAGCATTTGAATAAGACGGTGCCCACTGCCTACTAGTCACGTTCGTTTTTATACAGGAAATATTCCCATTCGCAGATGATTGAGAGCATTTGTTAAGTGAAGGTCGATACAGAGGACGCATATGCCTAGTTAGAAAAACAATACATTAGACCAAAATATGACCGGTACATGCAGCTTGGGTGCTGAGTAATAAAGATCGACAAACTGTTATCAAAAACATTATTTTTCTTAATTTGTCTAATAATGTGTGTCGTGTCGAATTCCATTATTTCACTCCTTCTGCCTTGCCAAACACTTTGTAGGTTGTCGGTCTCCGTGGACAAGGGTGGCTGAGGGGTGGAGGCGAACGAAATTGAAACATGTGACCACTTATCGTATATAATCTTCAAACTTAATGTGCTGTGATAAATTCCAAGGTCTTAACAGTTAAATAATACTTATGCTTATCTAAGCAATTTGTAGAATATCAATTTGTTTACAAGGGCTAATAGAAGAATCGAAGCCACTCATAATGTATATATATAGTGTTTAGTCTACGTTCTCTAGGAAGAGCCCTGCGACAGAATTCCTCTGTGATAGCTTCAATTTGATTTTAGACCTTAAAGTAAACATTTGGGTTTGTGCACTAGTTTGGGACGGTTTTATTCTTTTTCGTATCCTCTTTCGGCTATCACTAATACACGCGTTAGATCTCTCCTAACCATCAAAGCTTTTTGCAGCAAAATATTTCTCACCTTGAAGTTAAGACCAATAGCGCCTATTTTGCTTATTTTAACAGTAGAGCTAGAGGATTTTCTCCTACAGGGTCACAATATCGAAGTGTGTGTGTGTTGTTGTGACATATAAAAATAGAAATTCAGATATCATGTACTTAATGTGTTTTGTCGTCTGCATGCTTGACACTGCTTCAATATTGCGTCGACTGTGAAGTTGTTAAATTCTGAATATATATGCGAATGTTAAATAAGTTTTGTATATATGATAATGAATGTGTATACATATGTTATACAAAAAATATACGACCAACTTATTATTAACTATGTACGAATGTATTTATGCCTTTATTGTTGCCTTGACTTTCTATCTTCGATTGTACAAACGGCTTGGGATTTTCGAACTTAAAAACCAGCATATTGTGTTAGTTAGTGTTGTTTATTTTACCATACGCTCATTTTTACGTATACTACCTATATGTTGAGATACAATTTGTGTTCCTGAATGCCAATTGGTGACTAACGAGTATTTATGTATTACTTTAATCCATAAAGAATTACAGAAGCGTCCAAACAGCATTTGGAAGGAATCGAAGCACGTACATGTTTGCTGACAGATCCTCAAAATTTTAAGTTTATTATTTACTTCCTTTATAAAAAAATCGACTTTCATGTTTTACGAAAATTAACTTGCCGTTTGTATGTAAAGTTACTCCATTGTGAATTACTTTCCGGCGATTGATTACTTTACTTTTCTATAACTTACAAGTTCCTCCTTTTTTAAGATGTTAGCCAACATTTATACTACAGTTCGAAACATCAATTGGGCAACTACATTCGAGAGAAGAAAGTGAGAATGAGCTGAGCTGCAACTGTCCAAAGAATTGAGAGTCAGTTTTGTGACTACATTTTCATTTTCTCTAATCTCTGCAAAGCGAAGTTCAAAGCTAATGAATTAAATAAAATTAATAAGTAACATAAATAAATTTGGTTTAAAAGTTGTCTAAATGTTTAATGTGTGCCACATATCTCTCGAATGTAACCCCAACTGACTTCGGTAGTAAGTGTCCAACCGTGGTGTGTGGTAGCATGCTCCGCCTGCCAAATTGTTTGCCGTGGGTTCCCCCCGGGCAAAGCAACCGATCAACATTTTAGAAAATCAAGTCTTTTTCATTGTAGTGACATCAAATTTTTCTAAGCGGTGTCTGCCCTTCCGGCAGTGTTTGGCAAGCACGTCTCCGTAGTGTATCTTCTGCCATGAAAACGCTCCTCAGTGAAAACGCATCTGCCTGCAAATGCCGTTCGGTAGTCGGCATAAAACAGTGTAGTCCCCGCCCGGCGCAATTGTAGGGAAAATCATAATGAGGAGCACGACGCAAATTGGAAGATAAGCTCGGCCTTGCAGCATCTCTTGTCGGACTGTTTTCTGTGCGCCTTTACATTTATTATTTATTTTATTGTAATTGGTCATATCAGCTATTTTTGTACATACGCTGTTCGTCAATCAACTTTTTTTGTTAATTGTCCCTACTAAAACGGTCAATTAGAATCAAGATCGATTTTGTGCGCGGCTTGATTCCCCTTGTTGCGATGGATAAAATTAACAGAAAGTTCGGTTGAATTGATCCTGTATTTCGTGTGGTGCATTTTACCTGTCTTTTTCTCAGTGTACACATAGCTTCGAGTGTATACAGCACTATACCAGTATTATGAAAACATTTTTCTAGATGGGGTAAGGTTTGAGATAACTTAGAGTATGTGTTTACAGAATCCGTCATCTTCGCTAGGTTGGGCTGCATGGTTTGTCTGAATAACTATAAAGCAATAATGGAAGACTAATTTTCGGGTGTAACCGAACATTATCATACTCAGATTGAGAGTAGTGTGTGGAGACAAAGGAAGAGGAAATCACCATGTTGCGAAAAGAACCTAGGGTTACCCTGAATGTGGTATGACACTGTGTGATCAAATTGGAAGGTATAGTATAGAGTATTGTTACAAGTAGTGAAGTGGCCATAGAGTTCTACTAGATGGACGCTACCATGTAGGCTGAATCGCTCATACAGGTGGTACCAGGACTGCTGACTCTAGTAGTTTGTTTGTACGATCAAGGGTAATCAATGACATTGGTGTTAATGATAATTTTACACAGGATGAGGGGGTACCTAAGTTTTCTTGTGTGACGGTATGAATGCCGTTTTTTGAGATATTCGTGGCCATAAAGGTGGACCAGTGGTGCTCTCTCAGCATTTATTCTTGTACGATATGGGTATCAATGAAGGTATTAATGAGTAATCTCTTAAAAGGGCGATAGCCTAAGTGTCTATAGATGTGGCGCTCGTTTATCCTGCAGATATGTTCACATAAAGGTGGACCAGGGGTGACTCTAGAATTTATTTTGTACGATTATGGGTTTATCAACAATTGACGTAGGATAGTAGTATATTGAAGTTATTTTAAAAGGGCAGCGTGGCCTAAGTTTCTGTATATAGTTGGACGCCGGTTTCGAGATATGTCCGCCCATAACAGATGGACTAGGAGTTGACTACATATCAAATTCTGTTTGTTATCTATAATGGTTGCAAATTGATAAGGGAGTTGGGACCTTGTTCTATGGTGGACCCTTTTTGGAAGTGCGTTATAAAAGTGGACCAGGGTTGGACCTTTAGATGCGTTTGTACCATATGGTATCAACGAAAGTCTTAATAAGTGTTTTGAAAACGGCAGTGTGCAAGAATCGCATTGTTTCTGTCATGAGTGGACAACCCTTTTCGGAAAAATCGTTATAAAAGTGGTCCAGAAGTGTCTGACTCGAAAAAACCATGCGTTTGGACAATATAGGTATCAAATGAAGGGTGTTTAAATGAGTATTTTAGGAGGGGCGTGGGCCTTAGTTTCTTATATGTGCGACGCCTTTCACTTTTCGTGATATAGCGCCACTAAAAGTGTGACCAGGGGTACTCTTGAGAATTTGTTTTACTACATATTGGGGTATCAACGGATCTGTCTTGTATAATAAGTGCTTAAAACCGGATGTGGGGTCCTTGTTACTGCTTGTGCTGGATCTGACCTTTTCGGAATCTCGTTATAAAGTGATACCAAGGGGTGACTCTTGAATGGTTGTGTTATATACACAATATGGGTACATCAAAACGTTGAAGGTCTTTCTATATGCTGTTAGAACGGAGTGAGGCCCTTGTCTCTCTTGGTGAGGACGCCTTTTCGGAAATATCGTTATAAAAGTGACCAGGGGTGACTCTATAATGCGGTGTGTACAATATAGGTATCAAATGGAAGGTGTTAATGTGTAATTTTTAAAGGGCGTGGGCCTTAGTTGCCTCAATAGTGGTAACAAATTTACGCCTTTTCGAAGATCGTTATAAACAGTACTCAGGTTGACTTTAGATAAGCGGTTGTACATGTAGGCTATCCAAACGGAAGTCATTACAATAAGTGCTTTTAAACGGAGTTGTGCCCTTGTGTCATCTAGGTGGATCGCCTTTTTTCGGAATATCGTTATCTAGTGCGACCAGGGGTGACTCTAGAAATGCGTTTGTACAATATAGGTATCACTGGAAGGTGGTTAATATATGATTATTTTAAAAGGGCGTGGGCCTTAGTTCTTATCAGTTGTGTAGACGCCTTTTCGAGATAGCGCCATTAACAGGTGGGACTAGGGGTGACTCTCTATGAATTTCGTTTTACTGATAATGGTTCTCAAATAGAATAGGTGTTAATAATAATAGTTTAAATCTAGGTGAGTGAGTGTGCGCCTTAGTTTCTATATGTGATGCCTTTTCGTAGATATTTCCATAAACGTGGACCAGGGTGACTCTAGAAATTTGTTTTGTACTGATAATGGGTATCCAATTAAGGGACAATTGAAATGAGGGTTTATAACAGGGAGTTGGCCCCCTTTAGTTTGTATATTTTGAAGTGTCGGTTTCGAGATTCGACCAAAATGTTGACCAGGGTGATCCAGACTCATCTGTCGGGTCCGAGTGCTATAATTTTTGTATTATAATACCACGAACAGTATTGCCTTCCAAGATTCTCAATGGGCTTGTTTTGATTTCGCCCTGGCACGTGAAACTTTTTTCATTTTCCTTCTTAATACTTCAACTCATTGGTAGGTGTCACACCCATTTTACCAGTTTTTTTCTAAAGTTATATTTGTCCCTGTCCATATGACCAATAAGATTATCCATGTTTCTATACCACCTTATTTCGTATATTATGGTATACTCTAGTTATGGCTCAGTTTTTTCGTAATTTCGATATCGAAAAGTGGCGTGTCATAGTCGGATTTTGCGGGGCCATTTTTACAACAATACAAAGTGTAGTTTCAGATAAGGACGTCAACTGAGTTAGTAAAATATATCGATTTGTGCTGCAGATCTATCGTGTTCCTCGGCCAGAGCGGAGAGGACAGTTACGGTCGTCCTGTGTATACAAACTGGATGCGTGTGCCTTCAAGCGATTTCGTGTGCCTTTATCACCAGTAAACTCGTATCGTCCTAGAGCTCTAATGCCTCTAACCAATTCACAGGATATGGCAAATTTTTATCGTTCTCGACTTATAGCATTAAACAGCTGTCCTAGTGACTAACTTAATGTCAGGTGGCGAGAGTCCAGCTGCTCATCGAATAATTTTCTTTATTTTTGTGTATTTTTGTGTTGCTCTTCCATATCATCTACTGGAGTTGAATTTTGGACATAATTTACATATCTATAATCTGTGTATAAGATATATCTATCTCCTCTTCTCTTTAAAGTTGAATTTAATATTTTTTAAAAAGTGGGCGTGGTCCGTTCTCCGAGTTTGTTAATTTTTTATTAACAGGCTATAGTAATAAGTTTAAACGTGCCTGCCAAACTTTCATCATGATATCTTTCAAGCGTATCTTCCAAATTACAGTCTTGCATAAACTTCTAAATTACGCTTCTTTTAAAGTGGGTCGGTGCGACGCCCATTATGCCTAGAAATTTTACTAGTTTTCTATTCTGCGCTTATAAGTTGCAACTCACATATACCGAGTCACATCAGCTTTATCATCCGTATTTGGTGAATGTGATTCTCGCAGTTTGTGAGATATTTCGAAATTTTCGTGATATCGAAAAAGGGGCGTGTCATTGTCGTCGGCTATCGTTCATTTTAATATCTGAGATGAGTTGCCAGGTAACCTACATACCACATTTCATCAAGATACCTCAAAATTTACTCAAGTTATCGTGTGTACGGATACAGACGACGGATGACGACGCTACAGTTGTCGAATCATCAAAATTCACGAAATTTCTCCCTTTTTTCGATACTGCTGATTTTGATATATGGAAGTCTTATATCTATCTATCTCGATACCTTTCTACCTGTCTCAACCAATCACGTTTATTCTATCAAGAGTAATATACTCGGTGAGCTTTGCGCAACTGCGTATCAATAAAGATGTCATACAGTCAGGTAGCTCGCTATAGTGGTGCCTTGTTAGAAATTCTCTGTTGTAGGTAGTAAAGCTACCTGGAATTAAAAATTTGTTCAGACTTCACTGACAGTGTACCATTAGTCAAAAGTTACGTCCTAGAGGTGTCGCGTCGCTGATCTAGATATTTTAGTACAACGTAGAATCTAACGCTCATTTCTAAGAGGCTTCTCTCTGAGCTACAAACATAATACCAGCATCTTGTAGCGTGTAATCCGATGTCCGCATATTGTTATAATTTAGGCTCAAGCAATTTGTACTGAAAGTAACAATTAGCTTGGACTGATTTATGTTTAAAACCTACATTGGAACTATAAATCGCAATGGCCAATATTTGCACGGTTGACATTCGCGCTCTGAAATTTGGGGTTGCGACAACCATGGCGGTAGTAATACGGCTTCGTGACGTAAATGTCAATATAGCCTTGTGTACAGAACCTTCTTAGTATTCCGTCTCTTTGTTCGTACCTACGAAACTACTTATCGGCGCTGGTCGGACGCTGGGCGCCCCGCTTCTGCTCCTGTTGCCCACATATTCCCACTCATACTTCATACAACTCCCAGACCACTCGGCGTGATATAACTCCTCTGCTAGACTGTCTGTCTGCTGATTTTTGTTCGGACAGCCTGAATCGTGGGATTCTGCTGGCAACATCTCTGCTCTCTGCCTTACAAAGCTCATCTTTCCATGGTTTTTGGTGTGTTATCATGGCACTGCCCATTGGAGTCTATGTGCATTGCACCTAAATATACTGGTACCGTATTGCCTCAAATGTATTAGTTGCTAGGAAGGGCAGGGACGACGTGACCATCATCCAGTCACGTTTGCATCAGATGGCTGTCCAGCATCTGCAATGACGAGAGAGCGTAACATATCACGATCGGGATGTCATTCAACTCTCCGCTAGTAGTACTTTCTAGATGTGAGCATTATTCCTGTAAGCTTTGTCGTATGCCTACTCGCAGTGTTTCTCTAATATACTGACGCAGGTTATTACTCCGTTGGAGTCCTGCGTATGCGGTAACCTACAACGATTTACATAAAAGTCCTTAACTGATAAGCTACGGACCCTAACGTAAACTTACTGTAGGTATTGATGATCGCTTTCTCATTTTGATCTGTTGTGAAACCACAACTTGAGGTAATTATCTGAGGACACAATCAGTCAGCTGTATCAATACTTACTATATCCGAATGGTTCAGTCATCTACCCTTGTCAAAGAATCAAATTTATCCAAATCATTCCTCTAGATCGTGATTAATATAACACTAAACACAGATGTATACCATTTAATTATCTCATCAGATTTATTTAGTATCTCCACATATAAGCATTTTGGGTACTTCATCTCTATATATCTGTAGATATAGCGGCTGCTCAACTGAAATATCGCCCAATGCTATATTGGGTGTCCAATAAAATCATATACATCACGTTTTCCATTTTTGGTTATACTGAAAATATTGTCAGAGACATTCAAAAAGATAGTCGGTGCCAAAATGTCAGCATTTTATTTTAATGATTTTCATCGCGATTTTTTATTTTTCACATACTACATCATAATGTGCGCATTTTTCAACAAGTTCTTATAAAGTAGTGCACAGAAGCTATAAGCCTCTTAGTACATCAAATTCACTGTCGAAATTGATATGGTCAATATCAAAAAACGTCCGTAAGATTTTGTATGCAAAGTTGACCATCGTTTAGTAGTTTTCGAGTTAGGTAGGTCAGGCTTGTAAACTGGCCGTCTCATGAGACGCTCACATAGACTGATTGAGTCCGTCTGTGTTATCCACAGAAGTTTGTTTTTTACAACGCCAATACTGAAAACCGCTATCAAAAACCTAGGACCTATTGTTATACAGATAACGCCGGCCTCTTAGGCGCGAAATTACTAGTAAGCTTCTAGGACTTAAGTCCACATGCTGCTTCTAGTCTCTGACAGCTGTATCATCTCCAGATTAGCTGGAGTCTTAGCTGGCAAGTGCAGTGCGCTAGCGAGCACAGAATGTGCTCTGAGTCGCTTCTCGCTCCACGCACTTCCTACACCTCTATCAGCACTGACCAAGCCTAATTTAAAGTGCATGTGACGCCATGGAAAAATAATAATTGAGAAGGACAGTGTCCAGTCAGAATACCCGTCATGATGTCTACAGTCTCTCTTTTTATGATAGAAGCAACTGTGTTAGTCTCAAAGGTTGTATAGACCTACACATAATCTTCGCTACACTTCTACAGCGTCCCTGCGCTTGATGCGCACTCACGCCGTTCCTTTTCATGCTCTGGTGATCATGTGGTCACCTCTCCGCCACTCGCTAATCTCTGCCTCTCTAACTTGCTGGACGTCTACGGAGCAAGCTTCAAGGGAGGTCGCCTTTTTAGCTAATTCGTCCGCTTTTCATCCCATCTATTCCCATATGCCCTGGGACCCGAATATAGATTTATGCTGGCTATCTCCTGTCCGATTCTCTCCAGAGATCTGCTTACACTCTACACGCATTTAGATGTCTGTGCTATAGCGAGATTGATTGCCTTATCTGCCTGCTTGCACTGTCATATAAAGGTTAACACAGGTGTGCAGCTTAAGCTCTATCTCTTCCAGGTGTTTCTACTGCTTTGTGGTTGATCGGTCTAATATCTTCCTGTCTGCATCACGCTACACTCAATCCGGCAGCCTGTGTATGTTGCTGCTGTATTCCGATCAGCGACGCAGTATACCGCCGGACGCCTACTCCTTCCACTACATCTTTGTCGACAACCATCGTGTACACATGTATCTGCCTCGTCTCTCCGCCATTGTGCGTCACCGCCCTTACCCTTGCGCAGTAGCCGTCCACGGATACAGCTCTGAATTGTAGGCTTGAGATCTCCTCAAGAGTGGCAGGTTTTAAAAGAGATCAGAATCATGTTAGTCTGTTACGCTCTGTGACTGAGGACTGGCTATATCTTGACTATGTGCCTACATGTGTCGCGTCTCAAGCTGTCCACCGAAGTCATCGAGCACTGTTGCGGTCGTTAACGCTTTGTTCTTTTGCTACCAGGTCTACAGGTGGAAATGTGCAGATGGCTACAGTGGCAAGCCGTCGGGGTTGTTCTTCAGGGCTTCTCCGTATGTGCATAGCATTCTGTGTAGTCTGCATTACCCTCTCCCTTCTACTTGTTTTGAGGTATGTTGTTTTTTGTGTGGCTTTCGCACCAACAAGAACCCATAGTAGAGAATAGGGGCTTACAATCGCTGTAAAAACACAATGAGAAAGAGAGGGGGCGATAGGCCCCACGTAACACCCCAGCATTCGTTTTACATGCTATTAGAGTGGCCGTTGAGGCCTTCTTGACCCTCTCCTCCACGTTGAGCTTCCATGACAGATTACTGTTACCTATGCCACTTGCTGCACTAGTCTGCAGGTTTATCCCGGCCTGTCAAGCGGGTCCAGGGCACGACACAAACTGGCAAATCGTTTCCTTCTCCAACCCGTACTTCCTTACATCTGATTCTCGCTGCCCAAGCCTATTTTAAAGGCGTGGGACGCCAGAAGGTAGTGTTCAGTCAGCAGTATTATCCGTTATGATTCTACATTGCTCGTCTCTTTTAAGATAGAAATACTTTATAAGTCTAAGGTTTTAGACCTACACTAATCTTCGGCACTTTGTAGCCCTGCGCTTTGGTCGCCGCCTTTCCCGTTTCCGTCGCATCATGTGCACTTCTTCAACCGTCTCTTAATCTCGCTCAATCCAATTGGGACGATCTACGGGGCAAGCTTCGAGGGATGCGCCGTTTTTTGGCTAGTTCAAATCTTAGATTTCTCAATCTATTATATTTTAGGGTTTGAATTTTGACTTTTCGAATAACTCTTAAGGAGTCAACGTTGCAAAAAAACTCTTTGTGTAGTGCGCTTTTGTGCTTTTACCCATTCCAATAGAGAAAATTACGATTTGGAAAATGGATGACAGCTAAGGACCCATTGAGACACTCTCACTCTTGGAAGGAATCTTTCTTATCCCACTCCATAAAATGGAAGCAGTCGTTCTTTGAAAACTATCGTGGAAGAGCAAAGCTCTCTGTCCTATCTCCACCCTCCTCCTTAGCTTCGAAGGCTATCGTTTATCTATGTCTCACCATTATACATTTTTCGATTTCTACAAATTGTATTAGATATTCTCGAGCATGGCTTTCTGTAGAGAACCAAAATCAACCCAACCAATTTGCTTGAATTTACAACTCACGTCTTAATTGGGTTTTAGAAAAAATATCATACCGACGTTAGATACATTGATTTCAGCAAAGCATCGACAAGGTAAGCAATCATTAATTTTTTATAAACTCGAATTGATTGGTTTTTCATCTGGCCTAACTCGATGGATCTCCTCCTATCTTTTGCGGTAAGAACTCAAAGAGTCATTTTAAAAAATTGTTCAATGTCATCGATGTTCCCTCCGGTGTGCTCAGTCAGCCATCTCGTCCTATTCTGTTTTGGGTTGGTTGTTTTTGAAAGTCTTTATAAACGATTGTTTTCCCACAAACTATAAAATATTCCTAAATTTTATGTATGGCCGACGACGTAAAACTTTTTAAGTCATACGCGTCGTTGTTTAAGACCGTTCTGTACTCCAGGCGTGTGTAAACTCCGTTTAGTTACTTGGTGTAATGCGAATTTTATGCTCTCAACATAGAAAAATGTAAATCATGTGTTTTTCACGTGGGAGCATACGCCAGCTTTCCTACACAATTAATGGCCAAACTCTGGAAAGCGTTGATGTTTTTGTCGACTTGGGAGTTACAATCTATATTGACGTAACACTTAGTTGTCCAAACCTCATACTTAATGCCACAGTCAATAAAGCGGAGGATTTTTAGGCATTTGTTGAAGAGAAGGTGCAAAGGAGTACTTAGTGATCCTTATCGTTACCTAAAACCCTTTTGTGTACATCATTGGTGAGGCCGATATTAGAATATGGTATTTCGATATATTTTGGAAATTCTCTATCCACCGCGTTATCAAGTTCATTGTGGTTAGACTCAAGAACAATTCAGACTAAACTAGTTTTTTTAATCTCTTTCTGCCTTTGAGGAAAATCTTCAATGGGATCTTCTCCTTTAATCTTCTCTTTCCTCATATTATCACACATAATCGCAATAATAACAACTAATAAATTGCTCTACGTGCTTACAAAGTCGTAAAACGCGAAATGGGACTAGGTGTTATCTATTTATGGCTAGACTTTTAAATAGATCGATTTACAAGCCCATTTCTATTGAACAGAAAGTAAACCCTTGAATGTTGCCAAGAACCGACGTTCTAACTGGCACTTATTAAACCTATAATATCTTACACAATGCAGAAGCATTTCCTCCTAACTGACACCTCGTGAACACCTTATCCTTAGTTTAGTGTTAGATATTATACAACTCTCACTATCGAGAATAAGTTGACTGTTTCGGAACTGCGCTCTTTGTGCTCCATGAAAAAAGCCGATGTGTCTTTAATCTTTTTTTTCTTCCGTTTTAATACACTATTAAAAAATTATATTTATACTTTTAATCTCATTGTACTTTTTTGTTGAACCTATATGTTCTACAGTGCTAAAATAGGCATGTTAGGTTGCTCTGATAGCTGAGCGGTTTTGACATGTGATCTCTCGGCGCATTAAGATTAGCCACTTTGCCATTTCTCATAGACGTACTCGTCACATAAAACGAAAAATTATAATGTAACACATAAAAAGAATTAGTCGATACAAAAAAAAAATAAAAAAAAAAAAAACAGGATTAGCCTAGGTTTCATCGGTAGACCTATTTGTAAGGGCATGCAGCTGACCACCACTTGCGACCTCTCCTTTCTCGTCAACGTCCTCAAAAAAAAAAAAGCTGAAAATTTCTTTGGGCTTAATCATATACTTTCCACTATACCAAAATAACAACTATATATACTTTTGTTTTTTTTTGGCGTGATCATCCTATCTACGTACAAACTTTTGTGGCCGAAGCACCATCTCCTCACGTCCTCGTTAAGTTTCAAATTCTACTCTCTCCATTGCGGCAAGTCGACAACCCCCTCTAAGCATTTTAAACTTCAGTATACTGTGGGGGCTTATCTGTTAATAAAACCTCATGATAACATCAAAATATCAAATGAACATCAAATCCCATTATAATTATAACTGTATTACAAATTTTATAGGTCGCATGCTATATCATGTACATGTAGATACAATTGAATCATGTATGTATGAAAACATTAATTTGAGTTACGTGTAAAGTAAACTCATTTGCTCAATTGGAAAAATCGGCAAGCGACTTTCTTATTTAGGCCCGCCAATTTTGTTTGGCCTTTCGATTCGCTGGCGGTCTACTACACAATGAGGTCACCGTCAGTATTACCTGATGTGGTTGGTAAAATTTCTAAGCACAGAAATTTTTTAAAAGCGAAAACATAACGAAAAATATGTCCATTTTGATAAGATTCTTTTAGCGAGCTGTAGAATGGAGGAAAATTTGCAGTTTTAGTAGCCAGATTTATACGAAATAAGAATTGTGAAAGGTAGCACGTGAATGTGAGTTTTTATATTAAAATACTTGCCTGAATCTACATATTGCATAAAAAAATAGAAAACAATTTGTCGCTGAATGTGTTTTCTAAGCATAAAAAACTCGACTATGAACTGTTGGAAATTGTGACCGATTTATGTACCTCTCCTTTTTAATCACCTCTTTCGTAACTCTTCTCTTTACTCTTTTTACTCTTTTCTTTTTTTTTGTAATATTTCTTTGCAGTAGCGAGGATGGTTTATTAGGGGAAGAGAATGTGGACCAGTATAAGTGGACCAAGGATAAGTGGCCGGGGGAGGGAATTGGGAGTGGAGGTCTGGTCAACCAAGGGGCCCGATCTAAATCTAAAATAAAACAGTTTATTAGGTTGGCGTTTTTTTTTTTGTATAGTTATATTTATTTTATGCTTTATTTTTTTTGCTTGAAAATTTGGTATAAGAAAAAAAGGAAAAGGAACAAAAAACATGAAAGAAGGTACTTTTTTTTTTTCCTTGTTTCTCTTCCTCTCCCTCTCCTTTACTTTTTTTCTCTTTCTTTTCCTCCTCTTTCTTTTCCTTCCACTTACGTTTTTCTCCTTCGCCACTCTTTTTTTTCCCCCCTTTTTTCTTCCTTCTTACTTTCCTTTTCCCTTTTCCTTTTACTTTAAATAAAAAGGGTACTTTCTCCCCCCCTTTTCCCCTCTCTTTAAGGGTACTTTTCCTGACTAGCTCATTATTTAAAAAAAACAAAAATAAAAAAAAAACATGCACTCAAAATCTTTCTTTTCTATTTTCCCCTCTTTCTTTTTTCTCTCCCCTCCCTGTTCACCCTCTCACTTAATCAATCTTTTTTCTCCCTCTCTTATCGTTGCATTTGAATCTCTCCTGGGATGACACTCTTTCCCTCCCTTTGTGAACACCCGGATTACATTCTTTCCTCCTTGACTCACTCCCACTTTCATTTTAACTTTCTTGTTTTACAATTTTTTTTTGACTCTCCTCGACACACATGAGTAAAACTCCACCTCTCTTCCCGTCCGGAAATAAACTTGACTCCCCTCAAAGAAACCTCCTACCCTCATTTTCCCGGTATGTTCTCTCTATTTTCTTCATTTATTCTCCTTTATTTTGTCTTTTATATTTCCCTTATTTTTGTCTTTCATCTATTTCCCCCCGAAACCCACCCGTCCCTGAGAAACCCCCGGAACCCCCCACGGAAGACCCCCATCCCAGAACCCAATCTGCCGGAACCGTCCCACCTATTTTTTTATCTTTCTTTTCACTTTTCTATATTCTTTTCTTATTTTCGCCAAATATACAATATCTTCATTTATCATTGAGAGTCGTTTTATTGCGCATAAGGCTATGAAATTTCGCCTCCATTTACAAAGGGATAATAAATACCTAAAAACTTCTCATTTTCCTTGAGGAACAAGATTAATACTTGAAAAACCAAACATTCTTTTATTAAATTACATCAATTTTAAAAATTATTACTCAATTTTAAATAATATTTTTTTTAATGAAAATTAACAATAAATATGTTTATAACACAAATTTTAAAAATAAAAAAAAATAATAAATATTAAATTTATAATTAATTAAATTTAATAGACCTAGTAGAAGGGCGGTGGTAGTATTATTAAAAATATTAATTTATTAAATAAATGTAAAGCTTTGATCAAGTTATACGTTCCTAATTCCACCTATCTAGATTAATTTTAATTAAAGATTTTGAACATTATCTATACTTTTATTAATATCTCTACGACAATTTTTACATATAAACTTCCCTAAAACCCCATCATGAACTTATGAACACTAAAAGCCTCAACCAATGGGAAAAAGGGTTTAATTTAAAATATAACAAATTGGGTGATATTATTATAGATACATTATGTGATTAATTATAATCTTATAAAGGTCATAATATATAGATATCCTTATATTTTGTAATATATTACATACATAATACACCCAAATATAAAATACTTATTTAAATAAAATTAAAAATATAAACTGTAACAATTAAACAATTTTTTATTTTATATAAACAACACTTAAAAAAATAATTTTTAAAAACTTATTTTATACAAAAAAATATATATATTACTACTTTGATCCCATCATTCACCTCATTAACATACTCTTTAATATTAATTATTTTATATTCTTTTATATTTTTATAATAATTTAACTTTTAATAATATCCCACAATCAACAAAAAAAAACCATTTACAAAATCCGAAAGATAATATCAAACTTATCTCGTTAAATATAAATTAGAAATAAAAAATTTAAATATAGAAGATAAAATAGATAATGCAAAAATTAGAAAAAATAAAATATTGAACATAATTAAATTAAAAATATTGAAGAATGCTATGCAAAAATTTTGAAAAGAAAATTTATTAAACTTTTATAATAAAAATGTTTAAATTTTAATGTGAAAAACAAAAAACATAAAAAAAAATCATTCTTAATAAAATCATATTTGAAAATAAAAAAGAAAAAAAAAAAAATACTCTTATAATTAAATTGATAGAAAAAAGAATAAAAAAAAAAAAAGAAAAAAAATAAAAATATTAAAAAAAAAAAAAAGTGAGAAATAAAAAAAAAAGTAAAAAAATTGAATAAAAAACTTTCCTATAAAAAAAATAAAATATAAAGAATGTGAGTAAAAAAATAAAAAAAAAAAAAACAAAAAAAAAAACAAAAAAAAAAATAACAAAACTTAAATGCTAAAAAACAGAAATTGAATATAAAAAAAAATAAAAAAAAAAAAATGTTATACGGGGGAGGGGGTATTAATTGGGGGAAAGGGGATTTGTTTTTTTTATAAAAATTTAAAATTAAAAAATTTGAAAATCAACATGGAAAAATCTATAAAAAAAAAAAATAAAATAAAAAATAAAAAAAAAAAAAAAAAAAATTACAAAATTTATAAAAAATTCTGGAAATAAAAAATAAATCTAAAAAAAAAAGCAACTCTAACATTAATAAAAAAAGAACAAAAAAGCCAAAATATTTAATAAAAATAAGAATAAAGTAAAAAAAATAAAAAAAAAAATAATAAAATAACTTCGACAATCTCTCGTTTATTTGATGATAATAAAAAGAAAGCCCCAAAAAAAACCCAAAAAAAAACGAATTACATGAAATTTTATATTAATTAATTCTAATATTTTAAAAATAAATTAAAAAAAAAAAGAAAAATAATTTTTAAGATTATAAAAAAACAAATTATAAATATTATTAATTATATAATTTTTTATAAAAGATATATTATTATAATTATAAATAATAAATTGTTAATTTGATAATTATTAAATTAAATAAATTATTATATAGATTAAAAAATTATAAATAAATTTAAAAAATAAATAGATAAAAATTTTTTTATTAATTCTAAAAATCTTTTTGTGTTGCAATTTTTTTAAAATAATTTATATTATATTAATAACGTTTAAGAGATTTAAAAAATATAAACATTTTTTTTATTTTTTTGGTTTTTTGTCGCTATTAAAAGTATTTTATTAATAATTTAATATAAATAATTATAAGTCTTTTTTTTATTCTTTTTTTTTTTTTTATTTTTTTAAATACATAATTTTTTAAACTTGCCTCTCTTG
>JARSSU010034531.1:0-37510 GCA_029619165.1 Eurosta solidaginis
AAAATTCGATAATTTAAAGTACACTATTTTGAACGTTGCTGTGCACGAAAAGCATTCATTTATTGCCACTTTGTACACTTTGGAACTGAAACTATTCAAACATTCCCAAACCGTTTTTTTTCGAAAAATTCGAGAAAAAATTTTTTGAGATTGCTTTGTTGTTCCCCAATCAATTTAGTCTAACAAAATCATGTTCTGACTGAAACCACGCAAACCAATCACGAAAACAAAATTTCGAAAGGATTTGAAAATTTTATAAAATTTTTACGAAAATTTCGAACTTTTTATTTAGAATATTTTGACGTTGGTGTGCATGAATGTTTTCATTTTAGTCCCACAAAGTACACTTAGGACAGAAACTATTCAAACCACTCCCACAACCGTTTTAGAAAAATTTTAAAATTCGAAAAAATTTACAAAAATTTCGAATTTTTTTTTCAAATTGTTTTTGAGATTGCTGTTTTGCTTCCAATCAATTTTCGTTCAACCAAGTACAAGTTTATACTGAAACTATGCAAACCCAATTTCAATAAACTTTTCGAAAAGATTGAAAATTTGATAAATTGGTACGAAATTTTCTGATCATCTTATTTATAGTATTTTGAACGTTGCTGTGCACGAAAACATTCATGTAGTCCCAGTGTGAGTGCACATTAGGACTGTGAAACCTATGCAACCATTCCCAAAAACGTTTTCGATTCGAAAATTCTAGAAAAATTTCGCTGAGATTGCTCTGTTGTTCCCCAATCAAATTTTAGTCTAACAAAATACAAGTCCTGGCTGTGTGAAACCACAGCAACCGCATCTCAACAAAATTTTCGAAAACACAAATAGTATTTGAAAATCTGGATAAAATTTTTACGAAAATTTCCAAACTTTTTATAAGAATGTTTTGAACGTTGGTGTGCATGAATGTTTTCATTTTAGTCCAACAAAGTACACTTAGGACTGAGCTATCCAAACCACTCTCAAAGCCGTGTTATAGAAAATTTAAATTCGAGAAAAGTTTATACAAAATTTCGAAAGTGAATTTTTGAACTTTCTTCAGATTGCTGTTTTGTGTTCCCAACCAATTTTAGTGTAACAAAATACAGTTATGACTGAAACTTCCAAGCAATCTAAGCAGCGCTTAAGGACTTGGTTCCCTCGAAAGCGTGCCGCTATATAGAGCGCCCGTTACATAGCGGTAGAGTACGTTGTCAAAAATCTTGCAATGTAAGAGTTATTAGGTGGAAACGAAGAAGACGGTGAAGTTCACCGTAACGTATATAGCGGCAGTGCAAAAAAATATTACGGCCGTCATGACGGTACAAACTCGTTCGTCACCGTTTTTTCTCACCGACGCACTCAAAGCGGGGTACATTTATCAAATTTTAATTTCTTTGATAATTATGAAATATACACCAAACAGTTTTCAATTTGAAAATTTTTGAGAAAACACGTATAAAAAGAAAAAACAAACTAAAAGGAAACCCAAAAAATTTGGAAACTGGTGAAATCATATTGCAGCCTTGACTGCGCCGGCGGACAAACTTTACACAAAGTCGGTGCGCTGATGACGGTAGGTAAGCGACAATTACGGGCCGTACTAGAGCGCACGCTTTTTGAGGAATCAGGCCTTTTTTCACGACGGAATTTGAAATAATTTGTGATAAATTATACGAAAATCCTGCGCTTTTCTTTCTAATACGACTGTTTGGGATATTTAGTTTGATATCCGCATATTTCAAACCTGTCGTTCGCATGTAAAAGTAAAGACCCGAACACATTCGACTTGCGTCCGGCTTGGTCTCTGGCATCACCTTGCATAATGCACGTCGAAAGCTTTTCTGCCACAATGAGCCAAAAAATTATATCACATATTTTTAGTTCTCATAGAAAAACTACTTTACTATTTGAACAACATTAATTGTTAAGCGACAAAATATGATGTTGAGCCAACATTTGATAGAGCTGCAAAGAACTATAAGTGACAATGCCAGCTAAGAAAGTTTTTTGAATTATTCTGCGCTACTTTGAGTGAACCCCTGCGTTACGTGTGGATAAGGAATATGCGAAGAAGACGTGTGTCGTTCAAAGCAGCTGTTGACGCAACGCAAGCGCTAAAATGACGCTAAAGTTGAATTTGTTTGGACCTTAGGATGCTCAGATCAAAATATTCGTATCTTTTATTCTATATATTTTCACGCTATGCATGATTTTATATTCACTTATATTACTTCCGTCATCATTCTTCAAGCGTCCATTAAATTACTGGCCAATAGTACCGTACATTGGACAATTAAAAAACAACAAGAACGACTGATGCCTCAACAAACACATTTTCATTACGCCTAATTATTCAATTCACAGATACGCGGCATCAATAATCGACAGAAATGATGTATCTTCACATCATTGTGATATCAATACTGAGTACATTAATCGCTTGACGTCATTTGTTCATTGTGTCAGTTAAATCATGCACATATTAAAGTATTGTGTATATAAACAACAGAGCATACAAAAAAGCTTCATATGTTCCGTGATTAATATATTTTTTATAATTCATTTTTTCATTTTTCAAATTTCATTTCATCTTTTCATATTCATTTATTTTTATTATTTCATCATTATCCCATCTATATAACATATTTTTTCATCATCATAATTTTTTTTTTTTAATTTCAAAAAAATTGATTTGATATATGTTCCATATTCATTTTTTAACAATTCATTTATTGCATATTCATAATACATATTCATATTTTTAATAATTATTTTTATTTTTTATAGTTTCAGTTAATCCATTATTCATATATTCATTTCATTTATTATTTCATCAATATTTCATTCATACATATATTATCAATTTATATTTGTAATTTTTTTTTTATTATTAGTTATTTTATTTTTTTTTTTTACATTATTTTTTTTCAATATTTTTTATATTTTTTTTAATTATCATTTATTAATTTATTTCATACTTATATTTATTTTATTTTTTCATTCATTTTATCTATTCATCATCATCATTTCAATAACATCATTTTATATCATTTTTATCATTATTATATATTATATCACATATCATATTCATTTTTTTATAATTTATTTCCTTCATTTATTTTCTTTATTTAATTTCATATTTTTCATTTTTACCATTATCAAATAATTAAAATTTTTTTGTCATATCTTCTTGATCAATTATTTTATTTCATTCATTTTTCATTTCATTTGCATATTCATTTTTTATTTTTCATCACATATTTTCATTTTTTTTTCTTTTTTATATATTTTTTTTCATTTATTTATTTTCATAATTGATACAATAATCACATTCATAGATTATATTCATTCATTATTTTATTTTTTTTATTTTTATATTCATTCCAATTTCATTTCAATATTTTTATCAATTATTTAATTTCAATTTATTTATTCTTTATTTTTTAGTATCATTTTCAATTAATTCATTTATTATTCATTAATATTCATTATTTTATTTTCATAAATTTCATCATAATTCATTGTTTACAATAATATTCATTTTTATTTTTTTATAACTTCATTATAATATTCAATTATATCAAAATAATTATCATCATTTTTTATGCGCCGATCATTTCTTTGATAAGCCGCATTTCATTCACAAATGATATCACAAGCAGACAGCTGGTTTGTACCACATTATCACTATGCAACTTTGTATAATAAAGTCGCACACTTTTTGGTGGCTGAAATGCGATCGCGTCAAGTATTTGTATTGAACTAAATATTTTTGTAGTAAATTAACAAAATTCACTTAAACAGCTGAGTCGTGCAAATCGACGTCATTGTTAATGATATAAGTGGAATGCGCTAATAAATGTTCAGCTATCGAGGGGTATTCTAATAAAAGAGCTGTGCAGACTGTATAAGAAGCAAGTTGCTTTTTTTACGTCATATCGAAATGGGCGCGGGTCAAAGGTGTGATTTTAATGATCAAACAAGTAAGGCGAGTATAATTGAATATTTTATTTAATTTATGTTTAACGAGCAATTATTAAAATCTGCGAAAGACAAAGCAGAAATTCGATCAAATTTTGATTATTTGTTTATGCTGAACATTTGGCTCAGATCGCCATTAAAATGATGAAATCGGACTAAACCACGAATATTTCGAAAAACCGAAAAGTGCGATAATTCATTCCAAGACGGATAAAGCGATGAAACTTGGTAGGTGCGTTGACCTTTGACGCAAATACAAATTAGAAAGTTTGGACAATGGGTCGTGGACCGCCCACTTTTAAAAGAAGGTAATTTAAAAGTTTTGCAGCTGTAATTTGGCAGTCGTTGAAGATATCATGATGAATTTGGGCAGAACGTTACTCATATTACTATATGTGAGCTAAATAAAATTAGCAAACTCGGATGACGAACACGCCACTAATTGTGTTATTTAAAGTAAAATTTTACCAAAAAATTTAATATCTCACAATATATAGTAAATTATGTCAACATTCAACTCCAGTATGATATTGTACAACAAAATACAAAATAAAAGAAATTTCTAAATGGGCTGTGGCTCCGCCCTTTTCTTTAATTGTCTAGAATATTTTAATGTCATAAGTCGAACAAAAATTTCCAATCCGTGTGAAATTTGGTAGGGCATAGATTCTATGACGATAACAATTTTCTGTGAAAAAGGGCGAATTCGTTGAAGCCACGCCCGTTTTTTATACACAGTCGACCGTCTGTCTTCCTCTCGCCGTTAACACGATAACTTGAGCAAAAATCGATATATCTTTACTAACTTAGTTCACGTACTTATCTGAACTCACTTTATCTTGGTATAAAAATATGCCGAAATCCGCTATGACCACGCCCACTTTTCGATATCACAATTACGAAAATGAAAAAATTCCATAATTCTGTACCAAATATGAAAAAAGAGATGAACATGTGTAATTGGATTGTTTTATTGACGCAAAATATACTTTAGAAAAAAGCTTTGTAAATGGGTGTGACACCTCACCATAGAGTAGAAAGTGCAACAGTTATGCAGGCGAGTCAAAGCTTGAAATCTGCAGGATTAGTTTGGGACTGTTTCGTCGGTATACATATATCAATAATTATCCGTACCCAAAATCGACAGATGATGTCCTGGTCCAACCTGTACTTGTATGGCGATATCCCGAAATGCGCGTCCACATCTCGACTATGGCGCACAAATCCCTTTGAAAATACTCTTTACTCTTCCTTTGAGCCCTGTCAATCAAACACATTCCAGAGTACTCTAGGCTAATGGGGATTTCCCTGATTTTCCCTCTAAAGCTCTCGGCTGAGTATATATGTTGTGTTTTTTCCGGTTACACCCGAACTTAGCCTTCCTACTTGTTTCTTATGTATCGAGACCCGAAAAATGCTCTTTTATGAGAATTGTATCATGCCGTTTTCTTACGATGTCAACTTTCCTGATTTGTAGTTAGTACAATGGGCGATTTGGTCTTGCTAGCGCCGAAACATTAGAAACTATCCGAATGTGAGCAAGATATGGGCACATGCATCATACTTTTAACTGTGTATGTATGTTCCTGGTGTTACTATGACAACGCGATTGTTATCGCATACTCGTGGTTTAGTTTGGGCTGCTAGACTACGGGTCCTGATTATTATTTTATACGAACAAATGTAAGATTTTTGTCGAATTTTGAGTGCGAGAAACATCGGTTTTCCCGACTTTTTGAAGTCCTATGATCTTGGCTGTGTTATAAGCTCCAAGAAATCCGAAGCTTCGGTGTGAAATTCGCCTGCTTTAGAGGTGTTTGCGAATCCTGTGTATAAGATATCCCACCTGCTCATTATTCGAATGCTGTAGTGCTAACGCTCGGTAATTAGGACTCTGGTCAGCAAAGACACGACACATCGTTCGACTTCACCACTCCTCACCACGCGCTCGTGATCTGCGTTTTAGGATCAGCATAACTCCCTCTACACCTCAAGGCACGGTAGTAAACCCCTTTGTAACATCCATTAAATCGAAGAATGGAAACGGTCCGTATGTTTGTTCTGCACATCGTGATCATGAGCTGAGAGTTATTCCATTGATCTCGGCTACTCGATTGGCACCTCCACCCTTCTACACCATTCGTACTTGCTGTCGCTTATGAGCTTACTGAATTACGTATTTACACTCTCTTTAATGCGTTTTAATCGAAGTGATGACAAAGCAAATTCAACCCAACTCGCCGTGCAGAAGGATGTCAAATCAAAAAAATAGCATTGATTTCGATTAACTGATATATTGTTGTACCAAACATTGTATGGAAAATATCAAGAAGAAGCAATGAGCCCATTACTGATTCGCCTCGCTTATCCACGCCTGTCCTATCTATTATAGCTTTATCAACTTCTTTGCTGCAACCAATTTCCTATAAAAAACACCTATCTTCGTTATATTTTCAGTGATACATCTTGGCCGTAAGATTATATGCCAACAGGGTGTAGTTGAGCGGATATTACTAGAGTAGCACCAATTCCGAAGTGGCCCGAAACGATAAGAAATTGATTCGAATAGACGATATTTGTGAAACACTATGACGAAATTGTACCGGAATCAGCATGTTTGACTTCCAAATTCATGGGAATTCAGAACAGAAAAAGAACAAACAAAAAATATCAAACACAACGTATTCGAAATTGTGTACTGAATTATTCGAACATAAGGCCGTCCTAATAAAAATTTTTCTAAAAAAGATTTCTTGCACTATGAAATGTTTTTGTTTATTTAACACCAGCTCATAATTGTTTTCGGTGTCTGATTTTTTAGAGAAATTCATTTGCTTATGCATGGCTGCGTGTATGCTTAGAGCAGCGTAAGTAAGTTTGATGGCCCAGACACAATGAATTTTTTCAAATTGATGCATTCAAACGCAATCTTATGCATACCAGTAACATTGCCACAATCACGCAAGATGTTGGGTTTGTAAATATGAAGGAATTTCAGACTTGGCACATTGAGTTTATTTCGCCTTACCCATTCACATACAAAATTTTGGGAATCACTGTTATAAACATTCTCCCTATACACAATCATACTGCCAACATATTTTGTGTCCAATTCACTTTATATTGCATTTTTTACTGTCGAATGTTAGAAAATTACCAACGAGTGGGAACTTACGACACAAAACAAATGCAAAATTCTTCTTCTTATGCTTTTCTTGCAACACAAGTTGGGAGTTGCCTACTGTTTCATGTCAGATGGCGCGAGTGTCATTCAATCTGCCGGTCTATATAAAAATACAGTGCAGTCTGACTCATAATGCATAAAATTGATTAAACGCATCTATATGAAATTGATTATTGACGGTGCTTTAAATAAGTTTACGTTAAATATCCATATATTGATACATTTTTACCATATATGTTTAATATTCCACATTTCATATGTACGAGTATATATATATATAGGTACGAAATTTGAGCAAACGATGTACATACGGGCACAAATAAGCATATATAAATATTTTGCATAGTAAAATCTTTGCCTTAGGTTGCACATGTTTCTTTTGAGGGCTACTTTTTGTTGCTGCTCCTTCCAGCTGCTCGACCTTTTTGTTTAAGGCATGCAATTCTCTGAGTGTTTATACTCAGCTGAGCAGCGCTCACAGAGTATATTTAAACTTTGTTCGCATACGTAAAATTCGTAAATATGGCATAAACTAATCGAGATAGATATAGACTTTCTATATATCAAAATGATCTGGGTGAAAAAAGAAATTCATTTAGCCAGCCGTCCGTCGTCCGTCCGTCCGTCTGTAAACACACGATAACTTGAGTAAATTTTGAGGTATCTTGATGAAATTTGGTATGCAGGTTCCTGGGCACACATCTCAGATCGCTATTTAAAATGAACGAAATCGGAATACAACCACGCCCACTTTTTCGATATCGAAAATTTCGAAAAAAACCGAAAAGTGCGATAATTCATTACCAAAGATGATAAAGCGATGAAACATTGGTAGGTGCGTTGACCTTATGGCGCAAAATATAAAATTAGAAAAACTTTGGACAATGGGCGTGGCACGCCCACTTTTAAAAGAAGGTAATTTAAAAGTTTTGCAAGCTGTAATTTGGCAGTCGTTGAGAGATATGATAAAATTGGTAGGCACGTTACTCCTATTACTATATGCGTGCTAAAAAAAAATTAGCGAAATCGGATGACGTACACGCCCACTTTATTTTTCTTTGAAGTCGAATTTTACAACAAAACTTAATATCTTTACAGTATAAAAGTAAATTATGTCAAATTCGACTCCAGTAATGATATGGGTGCAACAAAATACAAGATAAAAGAAAATTTCAAATGGGCGTAACTCCGCCCTTTTCCATTTAATTCGTCTAGAATACTTTTAATACCATAAGACGAACAAAAATTTACCAATCCTTTTGAAATTTGGTAGGGACATAGATTCTATGACGAAAACTGTTTTCTGTGAAAATGGGCGAAATCGGTTGAAGCCACGTCCAGTTTTTATTACACAGTCGACCGTCTGTCCATCCGCTCGGCCATTACACGATAACTTGCGCAAAAAACGATATATCTTAACTAAGCTTAGTTAACGTACTCACCTGAAGTCACTTTATCTTGGTATAAATATGGCCGAAATCCGACTATGACCACGCCCACTTTTCGATATCAAAAATTACGAAAAATGAAAAAATGCCATAATTCTGTACCAAATATGAAAAAAGAGATGAAACATGGTAATTGGATTGTTTAATGACGCAAAATATAACTTTAGAAAAAAATGTTGTAAAATGGGTGTGACACCTACCATATGAAGTAGAAGAAAATGAAAAAGTTTGCAGGGCGAAGTCAAAAGCCCTTGAAATCTTGGCAGGAATACTGTTCGTGGTATTACATATATAAATAAATTAGCGGTACCCGACAGAAGATGTTCTGGGTCACCCTGGTCCACATTTTGGTCGATATCTCGAAAACGCCTTCACATATACAACTAAGGGCTACTCCCTTTTAAAAACCCTCATTAATACCTATAATTGATACCCATATCGTACAAACACATTCTAGAGTCACCCCTGGTCCACCCTTATTGCGATATCTCGAAAAGGCGTCCACCTATAGAACTAAGGCCCACTACGTTTTAAATAATCATTAACACCTTTCATTTGATAGACATGTCATACAAACACATTCCAGGGTTACCCTAGATTCATTTTGCTAAATGTTGATTTTCCCTTATTTTGTCTCCAAAGCTCTCAGCTGAGTATGTAATGTTCGGTTACACCCGAACTTATCCTTCCTTACTTGTTTTAGTTGGGATATTTGTTGTTGTTTTTTTATATATCTTTTACATTACTTTAGTAAATTTTATTTTGTTGCATTACTATATTTCTTGCTCTCTTATTTTCTGCTATTGTTCGCATTATTGGCTTGTTTTGTTTTGTCATCGCAAACTGTTGTGTTGTGTTTAAGCATGTTGTTCTTGCGCTTATGCACATAAATTTCAATTTATTTTGGCGTCTTACGAGATACTGCTTATTTTCTTATTTTCAGCTTGTTTTGTGTTTTTTATTCAAGTTTATTTTTTATGTATTTAATTAGCGAGCTTTGCTCATATTGCTTTATACAATGGTTTTTGTAATTGATATTAGAGAAAAATTGTACGCGAACACGGAACATTCATATGGCGTAGCAGCTAAAGGCTTGCACTGATATGAATGTTGGAGATTCGAGTTCAACGCTCAGCTCCCGAAAAGCTAGCTGATGAAGAAGTGAAATTCAGAAACATGTCCTAATACCATCGCCGTTTATTTTTTATTGTGCTGCTAAATTTATCTGCCTTTTGTTTACTCAAGAGGCGTCATTTATCAGGTCATGATGACAATGATGATCAAGTTATGTTGTAACGGCTTTCACTTAGTTTGCACCCAGTTAACTTTAAAATTTTGAAGTTTGTATGTCACTGAATTTCTCTAAAGGCTTTGTTTTGTTGGGTTCAAGAGGATTTGAGAATGCTGTAGATTCACAATTGGTCCGTTTTCTTTCCTTTCATTCTGGGAAGTGGAGCAGAGTCGATCTATCTAAAAAAAGTATGATGCGAGTGTTTTCAAATTTGGTCCAGGGAATGAAGAATTATTTATGTGCAATTTTCTTCAAAGGAATAATGAGATTTTAATTTCAATACATCGATAGGGGTTTGTTAGGTTAATATATGGCAACCTTATTTATGACCACAATTAAACTTATAGGCATCCTTTTAGTCGCTTCTCACTACAAGTGTACCTGCTGCAGTATAATTTAAGCCCTTATGTGTTGTACGGAGCTGTTCGCCTCTCTTTATATCCATTACGGAACCTTTTCTCGCCATCTCATCTGAAAATGAATGCCTTCAATATCGCTGTGCCCTGCGACCCTGCAAAGGGAGAAATTGAGATGCCTTATAGACGCCAGTGAGGCTCGACACTTTCGGGCAGATATTCATCTTTTCACGTTGGATTCTTAAGCTTTAAGTCTGCCTGGCTGTCGACAAAGATCGTTTGATTGGTATCTGGACCATAGAGTCCTGGAGTAGCCTGGCTGTTTTTTGTTTTTATGGCGTAGACCTCCGCCTGGAGAACACAGCATGCACCAAGAAGCGACCACGATTGAATTACCGGCAGATGCTTTGAGTAAACTCAGGCTTAAGTTCTCAAATTTGGAATAATATTTATAGAGAATATATACATTTATGTTTGCTGGGTTACACCGCATGTATTGAATTTTGCACAATTTGCCCATACACACATTGAACTATCTCGGTACTTTAACTTCACGCTTCTTTTGGCGTTTCCATTCATTTTCATCAGCTGTTCGTTGAATGGACCATTGAAAGATAGAAGCTGCGGAGGGAGCATATTGGAGAGAAGTTAATAAAAGAGCAGCTGTGATGTAATGGTAAATCCCATTGTATTTTTAATCGGAACTGCTCCGGCTTCCCTTATTTTCGGCCCCTCACTTCACCCTCTTATCATAACACCTAGCACATATTGTTGTTTGTTTTCTTAAAGCTTTGTGTGTTTTTCGCTAAACTCACATAATTTCCTTTTATACTCTTGTTTGTGTAGATATTTAGCCTACTTATCACTTTTGCTTTTTCTTTGTTGACTTTAGAAAATTTCTATAGCAAAAAGAGAAAAATTTGTATAAATTAAATAAGGAAAATATACATAACTTCTATAAGAAATTCTATACGAACAAAAAATCAACTTAGTTAAAAGAAGTATATGGACTTAGTCAGTAAGGATTGGAGTCTATATTTGAAGCTCGAATGGCGTGCATATTAAGAGCCTTAGGGTGTTAATGAGCCCAACATTGCATAAAGGAGCTTTGTGATGAAGATAGATTAAATGAGTCTCATATGACGCAGCCCAACTTAACTACACCACCCACCTATCTCAATTTTGTCAATTGAATCTGCGAAACAGATGCGCAAGCAGAAGAATACACAAAGTTCATTCAAATGCAAATATGAAAAGGAATTCAATTACGTGACTTATTTACATTTTCTAGCATCAAAGTAAACAATTAAACAAAAAATTGTTAAGTATTGCAAATATTTGTTATAACACAATCAAGTAAACATTGTTTTACAATTTGCATTTAGTTTATTACATATGTACATAGCTAAAGAGTAGATATTGTGCTACATATTTACATTTGTATGTATGTGTATTATAGATGTTTTCACATCTAACTAGCACGTATCGATTTTCACACCTAACTGTTGATTTGGAGGAAGCAGCAAGGACGCAGATGACGTATGAAATACATATATAAACATTTGGTCGTTCCGTATCAGTTCAACTATAACGGTGGTAGAAGTAGAGAAAGAAGAGGATATTTAAGATGATGATAATTACGAGAATGATGGTAATGATATTGCCGCTTACGGCGGAAGTAAATGATTTCAGCAACGTTTAACGTTATTATAACAGATGGGTTATTGTCACATTTACGTGAAAAGTTATGATTAACGGTATGGCCTTGTTATGGTGGGGGTTATGGTGATGAGAGATGCTATTGTGTCTGTTGTGGTTACGGATTAAGTATCAGCCTCAGTAACGGATTCAATAAAGTTAATGCGTATAGAATTATATCGACCTTTACGGATCCAATTACGGTCTCAAAAACAGTTACAGTTTATGTGATGGTAGAAGCTAAAGGGTGCTTTCGATAACATGGCTTCTAGTTCTGACTTCTCCTCTTTTCGTTCTTTTCCTCCCATCTCAAATTAAGCCCGACGCAATCAGCCAAATTAATAACATCTGAAAAACACATTTTCATCAACCTTCAAAAGGAAAGTATAAAATACACATAAATTATTTTTCGCTGCCCTGCCAATCGCAACTGATATCCGTCGAAGAAAAAGTGCTTTCCGCAAGTCATTCAAACCGCGTTGGCTCGTTTCATTCGCGCTGGGAGAATTCCAGCAATCAGGCCACTTTTCCAACAGGGGCCGCGACTTTACCGAGATTAGGTAACCTTGTAAGACAGCAAGATTCTGGCGACCCACAAATTAGGAATATAACCTGCACATCAGATAGCTTGCAGACAAACGCAAGCGGAAGAAATGTGAAGAACACCTAAAAAACTGCATTCTCTCCACCAGCATATGTAAACTTTGGCCAAATGTTAAGTTCCTATTAAAACATACTAAGCACAATGTAGCATATCTTGAGATTCATTCATTTGTACATACATATATTTTGACTAGTGCTATGACAGTCTACTCAGTATGTTGTCTCGTAACTTGAAGCTTATTCTATTTCAGTTTAAAACCGACTAAATGCTCACCACAAACCTTTGCTTGCACACAATTTATTCCCACGGTTTATTCTATTTATGCTTTAGTTTCATTTCCCACAACTTATTCCGTTTATGCGTAGGTTGCAGTTCCCAGCAATTATTCGATTTATGCTTAAGCTTCATTTCCCACACTTAGTATGTAAGTACGTATTAGTGTAGATATGTAATGTAGCTCATAAGAATTAATTAGAATAATTTTGTATAAATATGAATGAAACTTCCCTAGTAAAGCAATCATTGGTTTGACACCAACCACCAAAAAAAAACGGTATCTCTCATTATTTAGGAAGGCAAATTCACACATTTTACAACAATGACAAAATCTCGCGAACGCTTTTGCCCGCAATATATAATGAATTTCCATGGATGGCAAGTCTAGATGGCCAACAGCTACTCTCAGAAGCATAAACACAGCGCTTCCCGTATTACCAGCACCGCCAAAGTGGTTAAAGAAGTCATCGAACATGCTAAAGCGGGATTGGTATGTCGATGCTTAAAAACTTTCACCCCGAAGTATTAAAATATCTAGAGCTCGTCTTCAATCTGTCTACGGTATCTCGGAAAAATGACGAGGGTGGTACCGCCTAAAGCCGGGGGAGCCAGCTAACGTAGAAGACTCCTAATATCTCTTCTATCGCTAATAGCCAATATACTTGAATCGGTCGTGCTTCTTTATTCCACCGCAAACTTGCGGGTCGCCAATCATCAATATGGCTTCTGAAAATTTCACTGTAAGACCACACCGCTAAACGCCATTAATACACAGATAGATGTGGACTGAATCAAGAACCCCATCATAGAACACTACTCGTAGCATTTGGCTTATCAAAAGCCTTAGATTCCATCCTTACTCTCAGTCTCAAAAAGTTGTACTTCAAACCATCTATGTAATCGGCAGGCATCGGTGCAGTTCAGGAACGTAACATTGAAACCCACAAGGGGTGCTCCCGGTGGTGTGTTTTCCACACTTTTGTTTAACTTTTACGAATCAAATACCCTTCGCCACCAGTGGGAGTTACCATTCCCTATGTACCTTTTGAGGTTAATGCAGTTAAATTGTAATTGCAATTATTTCTGTACGAATTTCATAATCACATAATAAGCAATTGTCTGAGCAGCGGGTTAGGGAGTTAGAATATACCCGCGGTAGGTATGCCTGTCGTAAGAGGCGACTAAAATACCAGATTCAAGGGCTGTGTAGTGCAACCCTTCAGGTTGCCAGCGCAATATACAGCTTCTCCAAACCCAATTGTCAACCTCACCTATCCGCGGCGAATCCTGTTTCACTAACAGACGAGGCTCTGGCGATCCCAAGCTCCTCATGGAAAGTTGGGGGGGAGGGGATCAGGAGGAATGGTCTGAAGGTTTAATGTGGCCATATAAATCGTTCCAGAGATGGTCGGGCTAGCACCTTAATGGTGCTGTGTTACCGGAGCGTACCGGATCTGTATCCGGCAAAGGACCATCACATCGGATGCCTTCGGGGAGCAACCTTATCGCTACAAACAACAACAACAGCAGGTTATCGAAGAATTTCATAATTGACGTGGAATAATCCATACGTAAAAACCTAAAATTCTGTTTGCTTTTTCAGACAACTTTAGATGTTGGTGTATATATTTAGCAAGAAAATGTTATTTGAAATTTGTTTTTTGATTTGACCATAAAAAGTAAACGAGCTTTACGAATTTATACTTCTAATTTGCACGTAAATACTTTTTTATTGTACTAATACTATGTTTGCATGTGAAATTATAGTTTATATGAGTAAAGCAACAAGCAAAAAAATTCAAGTTTTTAAAGCAGTAAAGCACATCTGAAGAATTGAAAAACGAAGTAACAAAATATTGAGAAAATGTAGTCATAAAATCATATAAAGTTTCTCAGATGGCGCTGTAGGCAAGTTGTTGCAAATCTTAGTCATACAAGTAGACACTGGCAGAATAATAAAGTTAAATTTATAAATTCTGATCTATCAAGCTTTAATTATTCTATTTTACAATAGCAAGTGATGCTTTTTGAAGCTTTTGGTAATTGTTGCTTCAACAATTATCATAAATGAGTACCCTAGCTGGCGCCCCGAGCACTTCCAATGCGTGCTCACCAAATGACTTCCTAGAACCCCTAAACAAATGCAAGTAGACGGAAAGTTGTTTGTAAATCGATTTGGTTTCATATTTATAAGAAAAGGCATAGAAAAATATATTAACTACTTTATAGACATTTAATAAAAAAAATTGTGATAAATTATAAATAAAATTAAACTAAAATTAATCACGACTGCCTTTCTTGGGCTGTATTTAAACAACGCCTTGCTCAATGCAGCTTTCAAGACGTATGTTTACGTGGTTGATGGACAATAACTGGGTTTGGTTACCTGACCCAGATAGCATCCTTTTAAATTCTTGCAGTATTTTGGGAAGGGAGCATTATGAAGAGAGCGAGCTTCCGGCGATAGTGGCAGTTCTTTGGCTTCTAACTCCGATTCAGGTATATGTTTAGTGATACGATTGCCTTAAAAGTAAACTAAATTAATTTGTTGAGAATTTTCTAAGAAACGATTGTCGCCTGTTGGTATTACTGGAACTACTAGAAATCTTAGAAATATACAGCTCGATCTTAGAAGACTTAAATTTTTTTTTAATAATTAAGACTTGGTCAAATTTGTAGTTCTTTTGACTAATTTCATTCTTTGCTTCCAATCGTCGGACGCCAACTCTATATTTTGTGGAAGCAAGCGAGTTGAACGGATTTTGTTATAACGAGTTTAAGCTTCTTGCAAATTTTTTACTATTGATTTCTTCACTATTGATTTCTTCTATCTCCTCATGTCAACATAACGTTGTAATATTTCTTTATATGGCGCCCGCACAGGGACACGTCTAATGAGTTGACTAAGCGTAAAAAACAGCAAGCCCATTATTAATACACCCGGTACACCTAATTCACAATCCTAGAAGATTTCCTCAACTGAATGTATTAGCTAATAAAAAACATAAGGGTATATTTTAAGGGTTTATTTTCCAGTGCTCATTTGCTTGGCAGAACAACGGAATGTAAGACATTATTTTCAGGTCAAAAAACAGGGAGCTTGAGAAAATAATGAGTTTTCCGGAAGAAAACGAGCTCATAAATCATGTATAGTATGTAGAAGTATCAAAGTCAAAACGAGAACAAACAAAGCGGAAAACTTGAAAGAAAATCAAAATAATTTCAAGCAGATGTATTAAATAAAAACTTATTTAAACTGAAGCTCAGAGTTCGCATACAGATGCATGCATAAGTGAACAGAATAAGGATAACATATGCACTTAAGCACATTTAAATGCGTACGATTATCCAACTCATGCATGCAACATATGGCACCGTTAAGTCCGCATGCATTTATGTTTAAGTAATATGTAATATGTGATAAATTTTCGTCATTTATTACTTTGGAATACCCATACGCCTTGTCCTTGCTTTGGACTCGAGTAAATCCATCACTTAAACAGTCAGCCCCAAATGAATTTGAAACAAAAAATGAGCTAAGCAAAATGAGAAAAGTTGTTCCGTGCACAACCTTGGCCTTAGTTGAAAGTGAATTAAATGCACACACACATACACTCAAACACGCACACATTTATATGGAAGGTGAATTGCTATTAAACTATTAACATAACTTGTAAGATTTGAAAGTATGTTGATGCTAATGTCTGCTAATGTGTGTGTTTGTGTGTGTCCTCTATATACGTTAACCCTGCACCTTGTGCGTTACGTTATCCACACGTTAGACGCTCGTTAAAATTAAACTGTGAATGGGTTGTTAACATACAGACACATACAGTAGGCGCTAAAATAAATGATAGTTGAGTTAAGTTGGCTTTTAATATGAAATTTATAAAATTCTTTTGAAACGATACATGCACTTTAAACTATTTTATATATATTTATATTAAAAAAATACAAATAAAAAGATGTGTGTACTAAATATATATAAAACATAAAAAGTTTAATATTTCTTTTCTAACATATTTTTTAAATATTTTCACAAAAAAATAGTTTGGAAAAATATTAAACTTTTATTGACAACTTCAAATTATCTAATAAATCAGGATCAACATTTTAAAAAGGGATTAAAAAGTTTAAGATTTTGAATTTTTACAATAAAATTTTTTATTTAAAACTAGCAGACCCGGCAGACGTTGTACTGCCCTAATTTGGTCTATCTGCATACATTTTAATAAGCTTTTTCCGTATAACTCTGCCCTCGCCCCTCTACATTTTTCCTAATCTTTGTATTCACTCCACCCTCCGTATTTTCCGCTTCATCTATTTCCATCTTCGTCTCATTCTATGTCTTTCTCAGTCTCCTTCTCTTTCCCTCTTTTCTCTTCCCTCACGTTTTTCTTCATTCTTCTTCATATCTTATTGCCAGTCCCAGAGGGTGGGTATGTATTTTTTTCAGTCCCCATTCCGAGTCTCAGTCCCAGTCCCACTCCGAGTCCTCAGTCTGAGTCTCAGTCCCAGTCCTAGTCCTAATCCCAATCTCAGTCCATCTCCTGGTCTACTTCCTCGGAAAAAGCATGCATGCACTATTTATCAGTTTTGCCAGGATGATGCGACTAAATCGAATATCACAATGAAACATTACTTTAAGGCTCTCAGCAGCAGTTTTCCATTTGATATCCATAATACACACACATTCTAGGGGTATCGGGTCCATGCTTTGGCCTATATCTCAGAGCCCCTAGTCACCAATAGGTATGAAAACTACCCTCTACTAAAGCACTCATCAACAGCTTTCATTTGATATCCATATTCTATAAACACATTTTAGGGGTACCCGGGTCCACGTTTTTGGCCTTATCTCGAGACCCCGTTCCTCGATCCTGAATATTCTGTACTATAAACCTCACGGAGCCGGGACCTTCAACGAATGCAAAACCGTGGGAAACGGTTCGTGCGTTCTGGAGTTATAGCGTCCAGGAGGGAAAAACCCGACTATTATACTCAGTTGAGCAGAGCTCACAGAGTATATAAGTTTGATTGGATAACGGTTGATTGTACAGGTATAAACGAATCGAGATAGATATATACTTTCCATATATCAAAATCATCAGTATCGAAAATATTTGATTGAGCCATGTCTGTCCGTCCGTCTGTCCGTTAACACGATAACTTGAGTAAATTTTGAGGTATCTTGATGAAATTTTGGTATGTAGGTTCCTGGGCACTCGTCTGAGATCGCTATTTAAAATGAACGATATCGGACTATACCACGCCCACTTTTTCGATATCGAAATTTCGAAAAATCGAAAAAGTGCGATAATTTATTATCAAGACGGATAAAGCGATGAAACTTGGTAGGTGAGTGTTGAACTTATAACGCAGAATAGAAAATTAGTAAAATTTTGACAATGGGCATGGCACCGCCTACTTTTAACAGAGGTTAATTTAAAGTTTCTGCAAGCTTTAATTTGGCAGTCGTTGAAGATATCATGATGAAATTTTGCAGAACGTTACTCCTATTAATATATGTATGCTTAATAAAATTAGCAAAATCGGAGAACGACACACCCACTTAAAAAAAATTTTTTTAAGTCAAATTTGAAAAAACAGTTTATATCTTTACAGTATATAAGTAAACTATGGCCAACATTTCCTACTCCCGTAATGATATGGTGCAACAAAATACAAAAATATAAAGAAAATTTCTAAATGAGGCTTGGCTCCGCCCTTTGCATTAATTTGTCGAGGATACTTTTAATGCCATAAGTCGACAAAAATTTACCAATCTTGTGAAATTTGGTAGGGACATAGACTCTAAGACGATAACTGTTTTTCTGTGAAAAAGGGCGAAATCGGTTGAAGCCACGCCCAATATGGTAGGGGCTTAGATTCTAGGACGATAACTGTTTTCTGTGAAAAGGGCGAAATCGGTTGAAGCCAGACGCCAGTTTTTTATACACAGTCATCCGTCTGTCCTTCCGCTCGGCCGTATAACACGAAAACTTGAGCATAAATCGATATATCTTTACTAACTCAGTTCACATACTTATCTGAACTGACTTTGTATTGTGTAAAAACAACGGCCGAAATCCGACTATGACCACGCCCACTTTTTAGATATCGAAAGTTACGAAAAATGAAACATGCCATAATTCTATACCAAATACGAGGGATGAAACATGGTAATTGGGATTGGTTTTATTGACGCAAAATATAACTTTAGAAAAAAAACTTTGCAAAATGGGTGTGCCACCTACCATATTAAGTAGAAGAAAATTAAAAAGTTCTGCAGGGCGAAATCAATAGCCCTTGGAATCTTGGCAGGAATACTGTTCGTGGTATTACATATATAAATAAATTAGCGGTACCGACAGATGATGTTCTGGGTCACCCCTGGTCCACATTTTGGTCATATCTCGAAAACGCCTTCACATATACACACTACGATCTTACTTACTTACTTAATTGGCGCTTAACCGTCTAAACGGTTATGGCCGTCCAACAAGGCGCGCCAGTCGCTCCTTCGCTCCGCCAACCGGCGCCAATTGGTCACACCAAGGGAGTTTTAAATCGTTTCCACCTGGTCCTTCCAACGGAGTGGGGGCCGCCCTCTACCTCTGCTTCCATAGGCGGGTTCCGATAGAAACACTTTCTTGGCCGGAGCATCATCTTTCATTCGCATAACATGGCCTAGCCAGCGCGCAGCCGCTGCGTTTTAATTCGCTGGGACTATGTTGATGTCTGCGTGATAGCTCGTACAGCTCATCATTAAATCTTCTTCGGTACTCGCCATCGCCAACGCGTAGAGGTCCATAAACTTTCGAAGAACTTTTCTCTCGAACACTCCCAAAGCCGCTTCATCTGCTGTTGTCATGGTCCATTGCTTCTGCCCCATATAGCAGGGACGGGTACGATAAGTGACTTGTAGAGTATGATTTTCGTTCCGCCGAGAGAGGACTTTACTTTTTCAATTGCCTACCTAGTCCAAGTAGCATTTATTGGCAAGATTGATTCTTCGCTGGATTCAGTGCTGATGTTGTTGCTATTGTTGATGCGTGGTTCCCAAATAAACGAAGTCTTTTACTATTTCTAATTATGGCTGCCAACAGTAGCGTGGTTGCCAAGGCGCATATGTGCTGACTCTTTGCTCGATGACAGCAGGTACTTCGTTTTGTCCTCATTCACCATCAACCCATCTTTATCCGCTTCTTTTTCCAGCTTGGAGTAGCAGAACTACAGCAACAGAACTAACTACAACTACGATCACTCCCTTTTAAAATACTCATTAATACCTTTCATTTGATACCCATATCGTACAAACAAATTCTAGAGTCATGCTGGTCCCACCTTTATGGCCATATCTCGAAAAGCGTCCACCTATAGAACTAAGCCCTGCCTTTTAAAATACTCATTAACACCCTTCATTTGATACCCATATCTTCCACATATATTCTAGAGTCAGCCCTGGTCCACCTTTATGGCGATATCCCTAAATGGCGTCCATCCATAGAACTATGGGCCTACTCCCTCTTAAAATACTCTTTAATGCCTTCCATTTGATACACATGTCTACATGTCAACACATTCCAGGGTTACCCTAGTTCCATTTTTCCTACTGGTGATTTCCCTTATTTTGTCTCCATAGCTCTCAGCTGAGTATGTAATGTTCGATTACAACCCGAACTTAGCCTTCCTTACTTATTATATTATAGATTAGGAAACACTCCCGAGTGTATTCTTGCCATGAAAGGTTACTAGTATTAACTCATCTACTACATTGCAGATGCTTTTCGGAGTCGGCGTAAAACATGTAGTTCCCGTATGGTCCCGTTGAGCAACGGCTTTGCTGGGGGAAAGCCATCCCTAACCTTAACTGAATACAAAACCCGTTTTAAAGATTTTTTTTAACGCTCACTGTAAGCAAGTTCGTTCAAAGGGATGGGACCTCACTTTTGGATGCATATGTGGCCCAGTGGCAAACAGATTCTTATTGTGGCTCGCTATTGGAACGTGTGGAAACGTCACTTTTGTTTGAGTAAAGGTTTACGGTATTTCATTGTCAAGATGCACACGCATACGCACATCAGTTCACACATGTTTAACATCTCAGGCTCACATGTTGCAAATGAATGTGTGTACATATGTATATACACTTTTGTATTTGCTATTATGGTAAGCCATTGTTTAAATAAATACTCAGCAGTAAAATGTCAAACCACTTGGTGGAAACTCTGGTTTACATTAGAGCATTTTCTTCTTTGATTGAATTGGTCACATACTCACATATAAAGATTATGTTTGGGAGTACTGGGGTATTCAAAGTTGGAAAAGTCCGTAACTCAGACCCATGCTCTCTTCCATGTAATTCGAATAATTGCTATTTATATATATATTTTTTCGCATAACTCGAAGTAATATGAGAGCAACATAAGTATTTCTATGCGAATTATGTCAGAAGATGCCTCTTAGGACATTCTCTGGCATATCATGCTTGCTTAATTGGAAAAAGGTAGGTGAGACGACTGGTTGTGCATCAGACTTATACTAGTTTTGAAGTTGTTTACACCCAGTTGTTACGCCTTCAATGTTCTAACAAGCATTTATGCACTGAAAGAAAAAGACTAGTAAAATCAACCGAAATTTCTGTCAATTTTTATCAATCGCAACAAGATGTTGAATCAACTGCGCACAAATTGTTGATTCGTAATTGACCGTTTTAGTAGTCAAATGAACAAAAAAGTTGTTGCGACAGCTTTGTACGAAATTACCTATATTGCGGCATTTGCAAGGCACACGAGTTTTCACTGAGATCTTTTCATGGCAGAAATACACTAGGAGTGCTTGCCGAACAGTGCCAAGGGGCGACTCCGCTTTGGAAAATTTTCCTCTAATTGAAAAACCTTATTTCTAAATTTTTTATGTTGCTTTGCTCGGGGTTGTGAACCCAGGGTCTTCGGTGTGGTAGGCGGAGAACGCTACCATCACACCACGGCGGCCGCCATATACATACGTAAATATGTGCATACATAAGTACAAAGTAGAGAGTGCAGTGAGCGTAAAATTCTTTTGAAATTTGCTCATGTATTGACTGTTGATCGCTGTTGAAATGACCAGTTAGATCAGTTGTGTTAAAAAAAAATCAGTTAGATTGATTAGGAATCTGTCAATTTTACAGAATTTTGTTAACCTAAGAGCGACAATTTCTCTTCTGTTGAAATGAATAAACTAATTTGTTAGCTTGACAAAGAACTCGGTCAAATTAACCATAATTCGATCAATTTCACCGAATTTTCGTTAAGTCAAGAACAACAGAACCGAATTGTTGATTTTACTAGCACCATTTCTTTCAGTGTACCTTTATGTATGTGTTTATACATTTAAGCTTGTTTAAACTAAGGAGCTAAATATACATCGTACACTTCGTGTTTGTTGGTGTTTGGTACTATAAATCGTGGCAAAACAATCCGCAACTGATGTTGACCTTTAAGGCAAATACTTATCAGACTTGTTGGAAATATGATGCTTTACAAACTAAAATGAGGAGGTAGATATATTACAAAAAGTGCTCATATCGGAACATACGTATGTATATATACATATTATATCCCCAAGTTCACCACTGTATATGGGGCATGCAGCATTAATGCCATTGTTTTATATTATAATAATAAATTTCTTAAGTAGTAATGTGCTCTTCTCATAAAAAGTTCATGACCGTGGAGATGATTATGGAACGCACGTATTCCATGAGCATCAAAATTTCCTTGAAATATTGATTGCCAAGGCAGGAATTACAAAATTTTTAATCCAGAATGTCCGTCTAAGGTAAGTGTGTGTTATCTATTTCTCATCGACAAACTATCGCTTTGTGAAAGATAACAAATGCTATTAATAAGTTACCTATTTATTCACCGAGTTATCGTATTGTTATCGATTAATTTAAGGAAAAAGTTATCAATTTGTTATCAGAAAATTTGGACTAGTTTTAAAAAGTTATCGACGTAGTTATTGCTTTATATGAAAACTGGTAGAAAAATTATCGACGTGTTACCAAAAGTTAGTGATTTGTTATCGAAAGTTATCGTTTTATTATCAAAGTGCTACCAAACTTTGTCGATTTTCAATCCATTTTTATCAAAAAGTCATACATTTTTTGTCGAAAAGTTATCGATCTGCTATTAAGAAATTATCGAATTGTTACCAAAAAGTTATCGACATGTTATCGCAATATGTCGATTTTTTATAAAAACATGATCGAGTTTTTATCAAAAATTTATCGGATTCTTATTGGAGTTATCGACATGTTATCGATATAGTATCGCCGACTCATAAAATTGCTTGAAATAGATGTCGCTGAATTCAATATAAAATGGATGGTTTATTCCATGTAACAAATGATAAGTCACGATAATAATTCACTGCCGATAATGAGCCGATAATATATTCGAACTTCGCTATAACATGATATTGACGCCTTTTTTTGTCGCAGGGAAGTTGTTCAATTATTGTCTCTTTTCAAACCCGTCCAACGGATGAGGAGTGCCTGAATGCGTATAAGTCTACTGGCATAAAGTGTATCTCGCCAAAAGCCAATTAGAAATACCGAGGTTCCCAAATAGCTTTTCGTGAATGCGAACAGTCCGATAACTGTGACTCGGCTTCTAAGGTAGAAATGCCCCAATTCTTTATTTGATAAAAAAAGGGTTATCTTGCCCAAGTAGACTTCATAAATGCCTATTGCACCTCTTTATCTGTGCTAAAGAGAATCCATAAAGCATTTTTTAATGACTGGCCAATGATAAAAATTCCATCAACTTTCACCAGCTAATGCATGGCTCTTGCGGTATTGGTCAGTCCCCGGATCTCTGCTTTCTAGCTCATAGAGGCCCCCTTTTATTGATGCAACTATCATCTAGATCACAAGCACAATGCACCTACGCCTATTGGCTTAGTTTTTTATCTCTTTTACAAAGTATCTCTCTTCGTGTCAAAATAAAACTCAATAGTATCGTTGGGCGAGTATCCCTTTTTTATCGGCATATCCTGCATTTGGCAAACGATATGGTCTTCCATAGCCGGCTCAAAAGAGCATATGCGCTGTTATACATACTTTTAAGCCCTTTCAATTGAGAGAAGCTTGCTACGCCGCGAGCCACCCTTCCAATTTTGCAGCTGCGATGCAGAAACCTTAAGGGATATTATCTCCCTGCCTCTCCCGTGATTGCGCAGCCCCTTATTCCAAATTTTGTTTCTGCTATGGATCGATGCGTGTGAATTAGGGGCCACCTTTTTGTCTAAAGCTGTACTTACCTTCAGTCCACGGATCACTTTATGGCGCCCCGATTGGAACAACGCTTTCTTCAATTGATACCTTTTATATAGCCTGAAAATTTGAGGTTGGAGGCATCTAGCAAAAAAGGTAACACTAACATAAGTTATTATAAATAACAACCTCATCAAACTAGTACCTGCCGTCACTACAGGCTCTGTATCAGCAAATGCATCATCCTCACACTCCTATCCCTCCGGCTGCGGTAATGTCATTATTGTCTATAGTGCCACTCAGCTGGTGCCCAACTGTTACCTCCCAATCATCGCCGCTGCCGACTACGGTCCTGGGTGGCTACAGCTGATCGACTACTCCCACGTTTGCTTGCCCAATTACAATGTTAACTCATTTATACTGAGTTTTTATTTAGAGGGGCATTACGGGACCTCTATTTTAACTATTGATTCGAGCTTTTGATATTCTATTATAATAATACAGTCAAATCTGTAAATTCTCAAGTTAAATAAAATACAGTGTTTTTAATTCGGATTAAACGAGCAGTTTTGTCGCAACTCGAAATTGAGTATGGTGACTTAATTAATTTTCACAACCCGAACAAAAAACAGAATCCTTCTGATCAAACATATTGACTGAGCCAAATACTCTAGACAACAAGACTTCAATTGAAGTGAAAAAAGAGAGTAACTTATAATACTTACAATTTTGTTTAGCGCAAATCTGCTCAGTACTATTTGCCTCCTATATGCAGAATCTTCCGCAAAAGCTTAAAAATTTCAAACTTGAAATTCCACCTTGAAAACTCCATATTATTCTATATCTCTATGAACTTCGGCGCTTTGCAACAAATAATTTTAACGACTTGCTTGCGCTTTTGTCGACAACATTTAACCTACCATTAAATCCACAAACTCTTTACAATGGATCATAACACCATAGAATCTTTATTATTTTGGGAGACATTAAAAATTTGACCCAAACATACAAACTATGGCATTTTGCTACTAAACTTAATGCTTTTTTGTTGGTATCTTCTTTCACACTACCATTGTCACAGGTAGCACGACTATACACACACAGTGGCACATTAACAAAGAAATTTATATATTAATAGAATATCAACACTTGCTCTCGTTGTATGCATCCTCCGCACCCAGACGCTCAATGAGAGTAACTAAATATAACGCCAATCTTTAGTATAGAGTATGAGTTTCTCTCTAAAAACTTACAAAACTAATTAGAACATTTTTAATTTGGTGCCAACACCAAACAATGAAAACAGTGGATGAAGTAGCACAAGCAGCGGGAGTAGAGAAATATTAGCTTGGTGGAGCAAATTCGAGTGTTTGAAGGCTAATGCGTTCGTATGTGTGTGTGGGTGCATGTATTTATGCACTTTTGTGTCACTTGAGCTGTCGCAGGAAATTTCTAAATGTCGTTATATGTTCTGGTATGCAAATTACTAACTCGTGTTGTTCTCCCTCTTATTTGCATAATGAACTTTAAAATGTTTTCTTATTTGTTAAATACACACAAAATGTCTTCAAAGACACCAAATTCTACTTAAATTAATTAAAGCAACGAAAATTGAGTATATCCTTACACAAATGAAATGAATTAAACAATTTGTCGGGTGGCCGCCGTGATGTCGTGGTAGCGTGCTCCCCCTACCACAACTAAGGCCCTGCGTTCAACTCCCGGGCAAGAAAACAATTTTTAAAGCGGGATAGCCCCTCGGCAGTATTTGATAAACACTGTGAGTATATTTCAGCCAAAAAAGCTTTTCAGTGAAAATTCACCTGCCATTTCTAGGCGGAATGAAGCATGTAGGCACCGTCCCTCCAATTTGTAGGAAAAATAAAAAATAGCACGATGCAAATGCGAAGAGAAGCTCTCCTTTATCTCATCGGAGGTAAGTTCGGACAAGTATTTATTTATTTTATTAAACGGTTTCTGGCTGATAAAAATATATTTGTTTTTGAATGTAAAATTTCTAAGCTTTTATATTGAACGTAGTACCCAATCACACTTTGAGCGAAAGAAAAGTAAATAATAAAAAAAAGAAAAATAAAGGAAAAGGAAAAAGAAAGTTATCGGGGTTTCATTGAAAAGTCATGCTTAAGTTAAGCATTTATCGATATGTTATAAGGAAGTTAACGGTATGTTATCGAAATGTTACAAAATTACTATCGGAAAAGCTAGTGGTAACAACCGATACCGGCAAGTTATAATTGACGGGTAATCAGTCGGCTATTTATTGGTTACTTATCGGCTTGTTCTTGACATGTATGTGTTCCTATTCTCGTAAGGAGTCATTGTCAAAAGTCAATAAAACGCCGATAAGAATTCATAGCACTCTCATAATAAATCGATACATTTTTGTTAACTATTCGGTAATTTTCAGTAAATAATCGATAATTTTTTGAAAACAAATCGATAATTTTTTATAATATGTCTATAACTTTTCAATATATATCATTATAATACACTCATCAATAGTAGGTGCTTGATCGCCTAAGCGATTTCGGCCGTTTCTTTTTCAACGTTTCTAACGTTTTCGAATTTTGCTCAGTTTATTTTGACATATATTTCGTGCAATCAATAAAAAAATGTCTGTATATATTTCATTTTATCTAACCAAGTAAGGAAAACTAGCATTCAAAATTAGTATGAGAATATAAATTTGCATCCCAAGCCTAAATATATATTTTTTTTTGCTGAGCTCCCAAATATTAAACACACATTTAAAATCTGCGTTTGTTAGCTCAAATACGCTTAATCATGCTTTTTGTACACACGCTCACATGAAAAATTCCCTTGACCAAATATATGTCATGTTGATATGTTCAAGCGATAGATAATTGAAATAATTCTGCCTGCTGTGAGTGACCGTCCGACTGGCAAGTATTTGATTTTCTATTATAATTTGTCAATTAAGTCCTTTGCTGGTAGGTGTTCCATCTGATTTTGAAGCTAACAAATAGAAGCTAATTAAATTGTTTTTGTGAGTGAAGTGATGAGTCGTTTTTGATTTGAGAAAATGAATTGTGTTTGTCTAGCATGGGAGTTCGAAACGTGCTAGCTTTTGTTATTAATGACTATATGTCTGTGCGATTTAATGAGCATGTGATGTGATATCATTAGTATGCAGACAATGTTAAAATTAGTATATTTGGTCTAAGCTGAGACTACTTTGAGGAGATGTTTATACGCGAATTTTTTGAAGAGTTCGGAACTTGGACGCTTATGCTATGTGAGGTATAATTAGCCTGTTAGCGTCAATAGCGAGTGCTCTTATATAAGTATTTTATAGTTAATTCAGTGATTGTCTTATGCAACTTCCAGGCTTGAAGTACAGCGAATATTCAAGTTAATGTGGATATGTCGTATATCCATCTAAGAAACGGATTCATTATACGAATGCCAAATATTTTTGGAGAGTTTATAAAACTTCAACCAATCGATTATGGCATCACAAAACTAATTTTAGGGTTGCGGCTATAGAAGTACTATAATTTCTCTGTTTCTGAAAACTAAAGACTGAACTTTGGTGATAACTGTTAATAACACTAAGTAGCTCACAAATTAAAAAAAAGGTGTGTTAAAGCTTCAATGCTTTTCGTAACCAATATAAACTTTATGATTTAAGAGAACAGAGTGGCTCGTTCTGGCTGCTCAAAAAACGTCTATTGTACCCGTGGCGAATCCTTTCTATAACAGCCGAGGCTCTGGAACCCCAAGTTTCACATGGATCTAGGGGGTGGGAGGTCGTTATGGGCTAGAAGTTTTCATGTGGTCATCCAAATCGTTCCTGAGTTGGTCGGGTTAGTACCTAATAGTGTTTGTTACCAGAATGTACCGAATGAGCATCCAGCAAAGGACCTTCAACATCGATAACACTCCCCAGGGCCTTCGTGGAGTGTCCCCATCGCTATAACAACAACAACAACGCACTAACGAACGACTGGTTATACAAAGTTGGTCAGCACTGCATGGGCTGGCTTCTGATTGCTATTAATGTATGTATTGCAATTGTATAAATGCACGATTTGTTAATTTATTGTTGTAAAAAAATATAACACGTCTACGACTTTTCAAGTATAGTGAACTTGTTAAAGAACAAATAATAATATAGAATGGCGTAAATTAAAAGAAAAATAGCCCACATTTCCACTCTTTTCGTGAAGTTTTCTCGAAGTATGCATTTCCTATTGAAAAAATGAAACCGCATTAAATCGTATTTTGGGGACGAAATTTGTATGGAAAATGCATAAAAAATGCTTAATACGCGCTGAGCACGAACAGTCCGTTATATTTCACAGAATCAAAGTACGGTTTATGTACTAAGTATATGTACGTCTAACTCTGTTATCAATACGATTCGTTAGCTAACTAATAACGAGATTATATATGTTAGGCGAAACGTGATAAATTCCTTTGAAATTGTAATAAATTTGTTTACGTCTGCAATTACGCAACGACAAAAGTTAGTTGCACACTGAGCAAATATTTAAATGCATAATTCCACGAAGTTACGTTAACTAAACTATTCTTACAAGTGGATAGAATATTCAAGCACCACTGGACGTGAGTATTGCGAATTAATATGGAATATTTGTTCAAAGAAATATTAATGTTAAAGTTCAAATGAAGTAAAATAATGTGAATGAAATATGATTTCAATGGCTATAGAAAGCAAATTCAGTACGGCGATTACGACAAAGAAATGCAAAAATGAAGTTCGATGTGTAAAGAAACAAACATATGTCGAGAACATTCGATTACATGTCGATAACTCGCCGACAATAAATCAATAAAAGCCCAAATAAAATCGACAATGTTTCGACAACAAATCGATATTTTTTCAATAACAAATCGATAATTAATCGATAAAATCGATACATTTTCCTAAAAAACAAACGATAACCCATTGACTATTTTCATTATCAAAACAAGTTTATGAAAATTCAATAAATAAGTCTATAACTTGTCGATAAAATGCCGATAAAAACCAGATTACACAGGGATAACAAAACGCTAAAATTTCCGAGCCGTTTGGTGTCTGTTCCGGTTTGGTTTTTCCTTTCACACCTACTTCTACACTTATGGAAATTTCTTTTGTGAATATAATATCCCCATCCAATAGGTGCGACCGATCACAAATTTTCATCAATATCCTCTAACGGGAGTCCAAAGAAAATTACTGTTTCAACAGGGGTGGAGCATAATGATAGGGTTGTTAGAGGCTTTGGTACCAAAATACAATTGAAGAGATGGTTGGTGCCGTGTTACACGTTACAAGCAGGACATATGTTTTTTATGTCGGGGTTGTCTCTGGATAGGTAAGAGTTTGACCTGTTACAGTGTCCATATCGAAGTTGAGCTAGAGCCGCTCGCGTTGTCCTGGGGAGTATGCGTTCCACCGTGATGTGATGGTAGCGTGCTCCGCCTACCACACCGGATGCCCTGGTTTCAAACCCCGGGCAAGCAACATCAAAATTTTTAGAAATAAGGTTTTTCAATTAGAAGAAAATTTTTCTAAGCGGGGTCGCCCCTCGGCAATGTTTGGTAAGTGCTCCGGGTGTATTTCTGCCATGAAAAGCTCTCAGTGAAAACTCATCTGCCTTGCAGATGCCGTTCAGAGTCGGCATAAAATCATGTAGGTCCCATCCGGCCAATTTGTAGGGAAAATCAAGAGGAAAACGACGCAAATTCGAAGAGAAGCTCGGCCTTAGATCTCTTCTGAGGTTACCGCGCCTTACATTTATTTTTTTTATGCGTTCCACTTCTGCAAGTTTTGGGTATTATTCTTTGAGTACAGGATTCACAGGCAATTCCTGGCATAGAGATCCGACGCCTGTTTGTGGAGTTCACTTAGGACCTGTTTGTGTTTTTTGGCTTCATACTCCTGTGTTCTCAGGTGCCGTATTTCCTCATAATGCTTACGGAGATGACTCCTTAAGCCCCTGGGCGGTGTTGGCTCTTCAATCAGATGTCTGTTGGTTGCCCTAGTTTCTGCGTATAAAAAGGAACTGTTTGGTTAGCATATCATTTTTCTCCCTAAACCTTCGTGGGTCGGAGAGGTAGTTGATTTTCGGTATTCATGTAAAGTCCTCCATTCAAATAGCTTTTATCGATTGCTAGGTTTTTATATATCTATGAATATGTGATGTTGGAAAATCTATGACGTCACCACTAGAGTAGGTATGTTTATATTTCCCTTTGCTAATTTTTGTGTACCAAACATTTATTTTTCATTCAAATCTAGGATCTGTAAATGCAATTAAGCATTGCAGCGTTCATTTCCATTTAATTTGCAATATAAATTTTGTTTTGAAAAAAAAAGAAAAATAATAACAACAAGTAAGGAAGGTTAAGTTCGGGTGTAACCGAACATTACATACTCAGTTGAGAGCTATGGTGACAAACATAGGGGAAAATAACCATGTAGGAAAATGAACCGAGGGAAACCCTGGAATGTGCTTTTATGACATGTGTATCAAATGAAAGGCATTCAAGAGTATTTTGTGAGGAAGTGGGCCATAGTTCTATAGGTGGACGCCTTTTCGAGATATCGCTATAAAGGTGGACCAGCGGTGACTCTAGAATTTGTTTGTACGATATTGGTATCAAATTAAAGGTATTATGAGAGTTTTAAAAGGGAGTGGGGGTAGTTGGATACCGCTAATTTATTTATATATGTAATACCTGCAAAGATTTCAAGGGTTTTTTATTTCGCCCTGCAGAACTTTTTCATTTTCTTCTACTTAATATGGTAGGTGTCGCAACCATTTTACAAAGTTTTTTCTAAAGTTATATTTCGCGTCAATAAACCATTCCAATTACCATGTTTCATCCCTTTTTTCGTATTTGGTATAGAATTATGGCATTTTTTCCATTTTTCGTAATTTTCGATATCGAAAAAGTGGGCGTAGTCATAGGCGGATTTCGTTCATTTTTTATACCAAGATAAAGTGCGTTCAGATAAGTACGTGAACTAAGTTCAGTAAAGATATGTCGATTTTGCTGTAGTTATCGTGTTAACGGCCATGCGGAAGGGCAGACGGACGACCGTGTATAAAAACTGGGCGTGGCTTCAACCGATTTAGCCCATTTTCACAGAAAACAGTTAACGTCATAAAATCTATGCCCCTACCAAATTTCAAAAGGATTGGTAAATCTTTGTTCGACTTATGGCATTAACAGTATCCTAGACAAATTAAATGAAAAAGAGCGGAACCACGCCCATTTTGAAATTTTCTTTTATTTTTGTATTTTGTTGCACCATATCATTACTGGAGTTGAATGTTGACATAATTTACTTATATACTGTAAAGATATAAAATTTTTTGTTAAAATTTTACTTTAAAACAAAAATTTTTTAAAAGTGGGCGTGGTCCTTCTCCGATTTTGCTAATTTTTATTAAGCGTACATATAGTAATAGGAGTAACGTTACTGCCAAATTTCATCATGATATCTTCAACGACTGCCAAATTACATCTTGCAAAATTTATATTACCTTCTTTTAAAAGTGGGCGGTGCCACGACCATTGTACAAAATTTTACTAATTTTCAATTCTGCGTCATAAGATCAACTCACCTACCAATTTCATCGCTTTATCTGTCTTTGGTAATGAATTATTGCACTTTTCGGTTTTTCGAAATTTTCGATATCGAAAAAGTGGGCGTGGTTATAGTCCGATATCGTTCATTTTAAATAGCGATCTGAGATGAGTTCTCAGGAACCTAAATACCAAATTTCATCAAGATACCTCAAAATTTACTCAAGTTATCGTGTTAACGGACGGACGGACGGACATGGCTCAATCAAATTTTTTTTCGATTCTGATGATTTTGATATATGGAAGTCTATATCTATCTCGATTCCTTTATACCTGTACAACCAACCGTTATCCAATCAAACTTAATATACTCTGTGAGCTCTGCTCAACCGAGTATAAAAAGAAACTTTGTTTCCATCATTTTCCTGGATATATTTAGCCTATAGCATTTCGACAGAAATTGAATTTTAATTCAAATAAAATTTCCAATCGATGCTACAAATTGCATGCAAAACAAAAATAAAAACAACAACAGCATATACAATACATACATCACAAAAGGAGCCAAGTGGAGCGTTTGCTAAAGCTCAATTGAAGACCAAGCAATTTATCTGACGGAAGCTTATCGGTTGCTGATTGACTAGATGCAGTAACAATTTCATACTCCAGGGTATAAATGCAGAAAACATGTAACTGCAAGGAAATGAGAAAGTAAAAAAAGGCGATTGGATGTATGACAAATAAAAAAAGGCGAGAAAATGAAGAGGTATAAGGGGAGTTAAAGAAAATTTGAAATATGTGACATATTACCGTCGGAAAAAATTGGTATGCATGCATGTTATTGTTTTTTAGAAGAAAAGCACCGAATGCCTCAAAGTCAGTATCTTCTACCATCTAAGGGTAGAAAGATGGAATGGAAGTGTTTGGTGAGAACATTTCTACAAAGTACCTCTTTAAATTTTGTTTTTTTGTTAGTATGTTTTTTTTTGTACAGTGATTCGTTTTTAATAACAAAATTTTAATTTTTATAATTTTTGTTTAGTTTTTTCTTTGTTTACAGTGATTTGCTTTTAACATTTTTTTGTTGTTTTTGATAACGTTCTTTTTTCGGTTTATTTTATTATATATTTCTTTTTTCAGTACTTTTGGGTGCGTCTCGCACCGCTGTTTAGACAGTTGGAGAGACCTTGTCTCAAATCCTTGTAGGAGCTGGTATGGAGCTAGGAATAATTTACTACTGTGAATTTATTTGGAAGGTTGGAGCTGTCCCGTCCTCTAATCCATGCATTTGACTTATTTTGCGGTTGGAAAAGCCTTGCTTTCAATCCGCTTCTGTTGTTCAGTTCCGTTACCTAGTCATTATGTCCGCATGTCATTGCACGCTTCCTTCCATTTTTCGTTGCTTTTGGGGCATACGATCCACGAATATCTGTGTTATATATATATAGTGTTATATAAGTGTTATCTTTTCAAACATGCTGCGATACTTTTTCTTCTTGTAACTGGATTAGGGTCGACTTTTTCTAGAAATGGTAAGTCGATCGATTTGAAATTTTTTCCATGTCTAGCTTAATATTTGAGACACTTTTACTTTTTCTAATTGCAGCTGAAATCAACCTTTACCAAGAAATCAAAGATTGGTCAAAATCGATACTTTTTCCAATTTCGGGAATCTTTTTTTGATCATCGCGATTATTTTATCTTGAGAAATTAGCCCATGTCTTTCAAACGAATTTGGGCTTATTTCTCATCGTCTTTCTACGTTGAAAAATATACACGAAATCAACCAAGATGAAATGGAGAGCAAGGCGCCGACATGGGAGCGATGAACACCATTTCTCGAACAAGTTATATGAAATTCAAGTACTAAGTACTCGTGAACATGATGTGTACACATAAAGGTGTATGTCGAGGAAACAAATGCTGATAAATGATGCTGCTAAGGCTCGCCCATGTGTTGAACTTAAACCATGTCTATTGTGAAGAGCTGAGGCTATTTACGAAGAGCTTGTACGGCTTCATATTGGTAATAAGCGTTACCGACGGGTTATTGCTTTAATATCGGCTTATTATCAAAAACGAAATCGTCCTCTAGTTACAGATCTGTAATCGACTTGTTATCGCCGAGTCATCGTCTTATCGACGGCTACTGATGTCTCATTATGTGAAGTTGTGCCGCTAGCTTTTTCACAACAAGCCGATGAGTCTCGCCGACAAAAAGTCTATAGCAAGCCAACAACAGATTGATAACAATATAAAAAATCGATACTTACTGATAGCAAATCGATCTTTAAAAAGATCGTCACAAATCCATGAATTTTCGATAAAAACCGATATCAAAAATGATAGCTTACCGATAAAAAAACTGATAATTTTTTAATAATAAACACGTCGATAAATTTTCGATAAATATCGAATTTTTGGTAATAATTAATAGCACCGCGATAAAAATTGAAAACACTCCGAAAACAGATCGATAACTCTTCAATAGTATATTGATAAACATTTCGATAACAAATCGTTCACAGATCCCATACACTTTCGATAAAAAGTTGATAAATAATGACGTTTGTTCTTGTTTTTGTTGTGATAATCGACAAGATTTGCTACCAACGACAAGTTTATAGCACTTTGATATAAAATGATACAGTTCTTAACCTCTTCGAAAACGCACGAATAACGGACCGTTGATAACATACATATAGCCCGCGGATGAAAAGCCGATAATGTATCCACAATATATCATAGCGACCGCCATGGATCCTGGTTCACGTCGCGGGCAAAGCAAACACCAAAATTTTAGAAAAAGTTTTTCAATTAGAAACAAATTTTCTATGCATGGTCGCCCCTCAGAGTGATTTGGCAAGCAGTTCAAGTACATTTATGCCATGAAAAGCTTCTCGGAGAAAATTATCTTACTTTGCATATGCCGTTCGGAGTCGGCATTAAACGTGTAGTTCCCGTTCCGCCAATTAGTAGGGAGCATTAAAAGTAACACGACGCAAATTGGAAGAGAGCTCAGCTTAAATCTCTTCGGTTGCTATAGCGCCTTACATTTATTTATTTTATATCATTTCTCATTAACTGCTTTGTTGTCCGATTTCGGTCCGTAACAACCTCTACCAGGTACCTTGTTCTTCCTTTTCAAAGAGTGAGCTTTACTGGATTCCCATAACCGTGAGCTAAAACGATGTTTCCACGTACACACACAAAAACACTTAATTTATATAAATAAACATCAATAGCGATTTATTTCAAATTTAAATAACAGTAAGTAACTCGCTCGTATCCATGAGCTTAGTGGAGCAGTCTATGTAAGTACTGACAATTACAGTAACTTGGACAGTCACTTCTTGCCATAAAATAATATATTTAAATTAGTTACACTGCCAAGTAATATATCACTAAGTGGCAAAAGCATTCTTAATTGTCACCAGTCTTAACATCCCATTAACCTTGACTATGAAAATCAAATACTTTTTTGGCGTCAACCAAACTTTCATCACTACACTCCGCGACAGTCTTGCCTAATACCAAAATGTATGGCAGCAAAGATTAGAAGCAATGCCATTATGATGATGCGGCTGATGGACTATAAGGGCGTCGCTAGGTAACAAATAGGCTTATGAGAAGGTGTGAGATCGCTTTAGTATTTATTTTAATTTAAAAATACCATGGCAATAGCGACAGCACGAAAGCGTCTATAAAACGCGAAAATTTTGCAAAGGAAGACTTTTATATGTGTTGGTATGTGTTGCCAATTTTGTTTACATTAGTACTTAGTGCAGTATTTATTACAGTATGTCGCTTTAGCTTAAGTGAATGATTCCTTGTAAATTACTGAGAGCTATTTAGATCTTTCTGAATGTCGTTTGTTACTAGAAACACATAATACCTAAACGCGAATAATGAAGAAAAAACACTCACATAAAGGAGAAAAATCATTATTGAACCCTTTACCAGTAGTTTGTGGGAAGTGGTTTATAAGCACAAGCAGTTTGCTTTTTATTTGATACTAGAAGACCCGGCAGACGTCGTCCTGCCTAAATTTGGCCTATCTGCATACATTTGTAATAAACTTTTTCCGTCTGACTCTGCCCTCCCCCCTCTTCACTTTTTCTTAAACTCTTTTATTCACTCCTCCCTCCGTCTTTTTCGCTTCATCTATCCCATCTTCGTTTCATTCTATCTCTCTCCTCAATCTCCTTCTCTGTTTTTTTTCTCTCATTCTTTCATATTCTTCTGCATCCCTTACTGCCTGTCCCAAGGGGGTATGTATTTTATTCCAGTCCCACGTCCCACTCCGAGTCTCAGTTCCAGTCCTAGTCCCATCCCTGTCCCAGTCCGTCTCTGGGTAATATATTACTCTGTACTAAAGCACTCAATAACAGTTTTCATTTGATATCCATATTGTATAAACACTGTCTAGGCATTCACTGGACCACGTTTTGGGCCTATATCTCGAGACCCTAGTCACCCCAGGGGTGTGAAATTATCCTCTACTAAAGCACTCATCAACAGCTTTCATTTGATATCCATATTCTATAAACACATTCTAGGGGTACTCGGTCCACGTTTCGGCCTCCGAGACCCCGTACGTCGATCGCAACCAAACCTATGTAGTAACCACCGCGTGAGGTTACGCAACTTGTGTGAAATTTTGAGCAAAATCGACCTGAAAATATGAGTACCACTGCGTATTACGTAACATTTATTATTACGTATAAACAAATAAAAATAATTGCAATAAAATATTATTGCGTCTACAAACTGAGATATAGCCTATCCTATCTCTCAAGTTAGATCAACTACACACGGGGTGCAAAACAAATTCCAAATCGGTTTTAGTACTTAGGAGTCCATCGCGGCCGAAAATGTTGTGACACGTGTTTTTATATACTAAGATATAAGGTTTGCTGTTGTTGTTGTGTTATAGGTGGAAAACGAATAGCCAACATTCGCAAAAATTTCACAGAGGTTGCATTTTTAGAGCCAGTACAGTGATCCGGGGCTAAATATAAATAAATCAAATTTGAAAACTGTGAAAATTTTACTTTATTTTATCGCTAGTCGCTATCGTGGTATGTTGTAGCGTGCTCCGCCATCACACCGAAGATCCTGGGTTCACGCCCCCGGCAAAGCAACATCAAAATTTTAGAAAACAAGTTTTTCAATTAGAACAAAATTTTACTAAGCGGGGTCGCACCTCGCAGTGTTTGGCAAGCACTCCCGAGGTATTTCTGCCATGAAAGCTCTCAGCGAAACTCGTCTGCCTTGCAGATGCCGTTCGGAGTCGGCATAAAGCAAGTAGGTCCCGTCCGCCAATTTGTAGGAAAAATTTAAGAGGAGCACGACGCAATTGGAAGAGAAGCTCGGCTTAGAATCTCTTCGGAGGTTACCGCTCCTTACATTTATTTTATTTTTTATGTTAGGTTAAACTGCCTATTCCGTGAAAACGACACATGAACTGAAAGTTACAAGAGGTTTGCTCGACGCCCAACTGAAAAATCATATAAGAAACCAGCACCTATCTTATAAAATGACTCCTTCCACTTGGCAAAGACTAGAAGCTTTCTAGGATTTACGCTACTTGCTGCCTTAAGATATAATACCTGTGACAATCTTATAGCTGGCGACGCTTCTTCCTCCAACCCACACTTCCTACATCGCTAGTCTCACGAGAAATGTCCCCATCTTCGAAAATATTGACTTGTTCACAAATTTTCACTCTATAGCATAAGTTCTCTACATTTTAATGCACATTTATTGTTTTAATTTTGATGGTGCTTTTGGAAACTTTGCTTTCACATCAACGGTGACCACTTAAAACATTT
>JARSSU010034532.1:0-12039 GCA_029619165.1 Eurosta solidaginis
TATTGCCGTCTACAACAATAGATGATACCATTTCCTAGAGCTAACAACGTCAAGTTCCGTGTTATCACTAACGCCGATTATCAAATTGGAGGAGCGAGTCTTGCTTTGATGATTTACCCTTACAGAATCTTTAGGGGAGATTTTGGATTCATTGTTAACTCCAGTACTTCTAAACAATGAATCACCGGTAGTACTTGTAAAGAAGAAGGATGGAAAATGAGGTTTTGCGTGGACTACCGGAAGTTGAATGACGTTACGAAAAAGGATAGCTACCCATTGCCAAAAATTGACGACACTCTGGACTCGCTCTCTGGTGCGAAATGGTTTTCCACACTGGACTTGAAAAGCGGCTACTGGCAAGTGGAGGTGAAGGAGGAAGACAAAGATAAAACAGCCTTCAGCGTCGGAGATGGTCTTTGGCATTTTACAGTAATGCTCTTTGGACTATGTAATGCACCAGCTACTTTCGAGAGACTCATGGATCAGGTATTGAAAGGACTACATTGGAAAACATCGGGTTGCCCTGGACGACATCATCGTATTGGGCAAGAACTTTGATAAACATCTTCAAAACTTAGAGGAAGTTTTCCAGAGAATAGCTGGGGCTGGTCTGAAGTTAAGTCCAAAAAAGTGTGCGCTGTTTAAAAAGGAAGTAAATTATTTGGGTCACAAGGTAACGACAGAAATAGAGGCTGTAAAGGATTGGCCAAGACCACAGAACCTACCTGAATTGAGAAGTTTCCTTGGGCTGTGCACATATTACCGCCGATTTGTACCAAATTTTTCCAGCGTAGCCCATAACCTCCATGAGCTTACAAGAAAAAATAAAGCTTTTGAATGGAAGAAGGAGCAAGAAGTGGCTTTCCAAACATTGAAGGAGCGGTTGTGCACTGCCCCAGTGTTAGCATATCCGATTCCAGGAGCAACATTTATTCTAGATACAGATGCGAGTGGATATGCATAGGAGGCGTTTTATCACAACTGGTCGATGGACAGGAGAAGGTAGTTGCATATTACAGCCGTTCGATTGGAAAACCAGAGGGGAACTACTGCGTTACGCGTAGATAGCTGTTGGCATTGGTTGAGTGCATTAAATATTTTCACAAATACCTCTACGGCCAGCGATTCCGTGTCAGGACAGATAAAATGGCTTCTGCAGTTCCGTAATCCGGAAGGACAATGGGCACGGTGGATCGAGCGACTACAAAGCTATGACTTTTCCATTTGAGCATCGAAAAGGTAGTACCCATGGAAATGCCGATGCAATGTCACGAAGACCATGTAGTTTGGAATGCAAGCACTGTTCAAAGGCCGAGGCTAAAGAAGACATTATAGATGTCCGGCTTATGACTATAACGTGTACGGATGAATGGGACAAGGAACAACTAAGAAAGTGTCAGCTAGAAGATACAGATCTGTCACATGTTATGCAAGGGCTCGAACGAAACGAAAGACCAAGCAGAGAGGAGATGTCAGCAGAGAGTCCCATTGCGAAGTCCTATTGGGCACAGTGGAACAGTTTAGAATTGGTATCCGGTTGCTTGCATCGAGTATGGGAGAGTGAGGATGGTCAAAGAAAAAAGAAACTGATAGTTGTTCCCAGAAAGAGGATTCCTGACGTGCTCAGCGAGCTGCATAATGGTCCAAGCGGAGGTCATCTTGGAATCACGAAGACGCTCGAGAAGATTAAACAGAGATTCTATTGGGTTGGTTGCAGTTAGTCGGTCACTGAGTGGATTGCGAACTGCGAGGTTTGCAGCAGAGCGAAAGGGCCCAAAACCCGAAGTCATGGCCAGATGAAGCAATATAACTCAGGTGCGCCATTTGAAAGGATCGCTATGGATGTCGCAGGTCCATTTCCTACTAGCAACTGCGGAAACAAATATGTACTGGTGGTTATGGATTATTTCAGCAAATGGCCAGAGGTATACCCAATCCCAAATCAAGAAGCGGAAACTGTAGCAGAAGTGTTTATAAACAATTGGGTTGCAAGGTATGGTGTACCAATGGAGTTACATTCTGACCAAGGCAGGAATTTCGAATCAGCTGTGTTCCAGGAAATGTGTAAATCATTGGGCATTCGAAAAACACGGACAACTGCATTGCATCCTCAGTCCGATGGTATGGTGGAACGATTCAATAGAACATTGGAGGAGCACTTAAGGAAAGTAGTGGACAAGTTCCATAAAGAGTGGGATACCCGCATACCATTATTCTTGATGGCTTACCGATCAGCAGTGCATGAGACAACGGGTCAAACCCCTGCAAAAGTAATTTTTGGCAATGACCTTAGACTGCCAGCTGATTTGAAGTTTGGGATAGATGCCGATGCGGAGAGAAATGTCAAGAAATCCACTGGTGATTTGGAAGAAGAGCTGAGAGAAATACACGATCTGATAAGGCAACGAACAAAGATTATGAGTGACAAGATGAAAGCCAGATACGATAAAGCAATTAATTCGGAAGGTTTTCAGGAAGGAGATTTGGGTGCTGTTATACAACCCACAACGAAAAAAAGGTTTGTCCCCGAAATTGCAGTGTAATTGGGAAGGCCCATACAAAGTTGTAAAACGGATCAACGATGTAGTGTACCGCATACAAACCATCGGTAAACCACGAACCAAAATGAAAGTGGTCCATTTGGAAAGGCTGGCAGCGTTTAGATCGAGAGATTTGTCTGATCGGGACGATCAGACTTAGGTGGAGGGCAGTGTTACGAATATTAGCAACACTAAGGGGTACTGCCATCTCTAAGCCGATGCTAAACAGTGACTTGCATGCACATCCATAAATCAATCATTATGTATCTACACAAACGAATCAATAATTATGTCTACACATATGTACGTCGTGAGAAACAGTGCACAAACACATGCATATATCTTATCTGAGATGCTCCCGAAAGTATGCAATTGTAATTGTGGAAGTGTCGCTCACAAATACGCGCGCATATGAGAAGCTATACACGTGCATCTGTAGTTATAATTATATGGCAGTAACTAAGTAAATTCTGGAAGCGCCTAGAAGATGCAACGAGGAAATCACAAAGTATAAAAGCACCAAAGGTAGAGGCGCTAGAGTCAGTTTTGATTAAGCACGCAATCTGTCGGGCAATAGTAGAGTGCTTTATTGTGAAGTACTTTAATAAAGGCCATTTTTCCATTATTAAATATTGGAGTTATTTATTCAACAGTTTAGTGATTCGAACTTAGCAGAAGGTTGCAAATAAGAGGATTTGCAAGTAAATTCGTTACACTTTGTTCCTAAGTCCGCTACATTCAACTTCGACTTTAATCATAAAGTGGTTGGCGTGACGTACGGACGTGTTTTTTGACCGCTCTCTAATCGATGTTAATTTTTCTCAGAGCTAAAGCTTTTATCCACTTGTTGACTCAAGTGTAATCAAGCAATTTTACTTACCTGTATTTTACATTTTTATATTGTGATTTACAGTGCAAGCAGTGACTATATAAAACATATTTTATTTGACTCGGGCATAAAAGTCATAATAAATAAATGTGCTATTTTGCTCAGTTTATGCATAAGTTAGACAGTGACTCTTTTTTGCTGTACTAATTTTTGTTGCTTTGCTCGGCTTGCTCTCTAAAATGCCGTGTTTCTGTGCAAATAAGGTGGTGAGATCGCATAAAACAGTGCAGTGCGCAAAGTGCAATAATCTTTTTCATTTGGACTGTGTGAATATTCTGCCGGCTGATCTTGAGTGCCTAAGAGAAGCAGGCAAGCAGTATATATGTGACAGGTGTGTTGCTGCTCGGCGAAACTCCCTTCGCTCGCCGCCACCTATTGTTGATCTTGAAGCTATTGACAGATTCAAGCTCTCGCATACTCATACATGCCTGCCTTTGATTTGGCGCTAAAGGAAATCAGTGCTCTTAAATTTGAAAACTCACGCTTGGCTGATATCGCCAACTCTTTGCGAGATGAATGCAAAATACTCATTGAGCAGATTGGCGTGCTTAAAGCCGCTGTTCGCTCATTAGAAAAACAGTTTTGTTTAGATGAGCTGCTTTCTGCTATTGCTTCACTAGCCACTGATGTGAAGGAAATGCAAAAAGAAAACAAATACACGAACAACTGTTTGGACAATAATCATGCTCTAATGGTGTCGGGTAACTATCAAACCAGATTGACAGGGAGTTCTGCGGATGTCACTGTTTTAGACACACTTACAACTGCAACTACGTTATTAAACGGCTCTCTGCCTTCTGCTGGAGTCGGAGTCACCTATAATGCTGCCGCTCTCTCTGCTGTCTCCGCTGCCGCTAGTTCTAATAATTATTGTTCGTTGCCTTTGACAACACAATCTTCAACAATGCCAAATGGCTCTCTGTCATATGCTATTGCAGCTGCTCCATACAACAGTTCTGCTATCTCCTCTTCTGCTGCTTCATCTGCAGTTAGCAATAATCAGCATTCGTCAAATATTATTAACAACAATAATAACAATGTGACTCAGCTTTGTGCCGATTTGCAAAAGCCTTTGTCGTTGGGTACTGCTAAAAACTTGCCTTCGTCTGGTAAGTGGACCAAAGTTCAGCGAAAAGGACGCAAAAATAAAAAGCAAGATATCAATAAACCTTTGCATACTGGAGTTAACAATGAATCCAAAATCTCCCCTAAAGATTCTGTAAGGGTAAATCATCAAAGCAAGACCCGCGCCTCCAATTTGATAATCGGCGTTAGTGATAACACGGAACTTGACGTTGTTAGCTCTAGGAAATGGTATCATCTATTGTTGTAGACGGCAAGACTTTGGAATAAAACGCACGAGAATATTTGTAACAATACTATTTTTAATGTTTTTATCAGATATAAAAAATAGCAGAAAGCAGCTCATCTAAACAAAACTGTTTTTCTAATGAGCGAACAGCGGCTTTAAGCACGCCAATCTGCTCAATGAGTATTTTGCATTCATCTCGCAAAGAGTTGACGATATCAGCCAAGCGTGAGTTTTCAAATTTAAGAGCACTGATTTCCTTTAGCGCCAAATCCAAGGCAGGCATTGGTTTAGAAGAGTTAGATGATGACGATGTATGAGTATGCGAGAGCTTGAATCTGTCAATAGCTTCAAGATCAACAATAGGTGGCAGCGAGCGAAGGGAGTTTCGCCGAGCAGCAACACACCTGTAACATATATACTGCTTGCCTGCTTCTCTTAGGCACTCAAGATCAGCCGGCAGAATATTCACACAGTCCAAATGAAAAAGATCATTGCACTTTGCGCACTGCACTGTTTTATGCGATCTCACCACCTTATTTGCACAGAAACACGGCATTTTAGAGAGCAAGCCGAGCAAAGCAACAAAAATTAGTACGGCAAAAAAGAGTCACTGTCTAACTTATGCATACACTGAGCAAAATAGCACATTTATTTATTATGACTTACTATGCCCGAGTCAAATAAAATATGTTTTATATAGTCACTGCTTGCACTGTAAATCACAATATAAAATGTAAAATACAGGTAAGTAAAATTGCTTGATTACACTTGAGTCAACAAGTGGATAAAGCTTAGCTCTGAGAAAAATTAACATCGATTACAGAGCGGTCAAAAAACACGTCCGTACGTCACGCCAACTTACTTACTTACTTAATTGGCGCTTAACCGTCTAAACGGTTATGGCCGTCCAACAAGGCGCGCCAGTCGCTCCTTCGCTCCGCCAACCGGCGCCAATTGGTCACACCAAGGGAGTTTAAATCGTTTTCCACCTGGTCCTTCCAACGGAGTGGGGGCCGCCCTCTACCTCTGCTTCCATAGGCGGGTTCCGATAGAAACACTTTCTTGGCCGGAGCATCATCTTTCATTCGCATAACATGGCCTAGCCAGCGCAGCCGCTGCGTTTTAATTCGCTGGACTATGTTGATGTCTGCGTATAGCTCGTACAGCTCATCATTAAATCTTCTTCGGTACTCGCCATCGCCAACGCGTAGAGGTCCATAAATCTTTCGAAGAACTTTTCTCTCGAACACTCCCAAAGCCGCTTCATCTGCTGTTGTCATGGTCCATGCTTCTGCCCCATATAGCAGGACGGGTACGATAAGTGACTTGTAGAGTATGATTTTCGTTCGCCGAGAGAGGACTTTACTTTTCAATTGCCTACCTAGTCCAAAGTAGCATTTATTGGCAAGATTGATTCTTCGCTGGATTTCAGTGCTGATGTTGTTGCTAATGTTGATGCTGGTTCCCAAATAAACGAAGTCTTTTACTATTTCGAAATTATGGCTGCCAACAGTAGCGTGGTTGCCAAGGCGCATATGCGCTGACTCTTTGCTCGATGACAGCAGGTACTTCGTTTTGTCCTCATTCACCATCAAACCCATCTTTACCGCTTCTTTTTCCAGCTTGGAGTAAGCAGAACTAACAGCGCGGGTGTTTAGGCCGATGATATCAATGTCATCAGCATATGCCAGTAATTGCACGCTTTTATAGTATATTGTTCCAGTGCGGTTAAGTTCTGCAGCTAGTATAATTTTCTCCACATCAAATTAAAGAAATCGCACGATAGGGGGTCACCCTGTCTGAAACCTCGTTTAGTTTCGAACGGCTCGGAGAGGTCCTTCCCAATTCTGATGAGCTGATGGTGTTGCTCAACGTCATTTTGCACAGCCGTATAAGTTTTGCGGGGAAACCAAATTCAGACATAGCGGCATATAGGCAGCTCCTTTTCGTGCTGTCGAAGGCGGCTTTAAAGTCGACGAAGAGGTGATGTGTGTCGATTCTCTTTTCAGGGTTTTTTCCAAGATTTGGCGCATTGTGAAAATCTGGTCGATGGTAGATTTACCAGGTCTGAAGCCGCACTGATAAGGTCCAATCAGCCGGTTCACGGTGGGCTTCAATCTTTCGCACAATACACTTGAAAGGACCTTATATGCGATATTAAGAAGGCTGATTCCACGATAGTTGGTGCATTTTGCAGTATCCCCCTTCTTGTGGACTGGGCAAAGAACACTTAGATTCCAACCGTCGGGCATGCTTTCGTCCGCCCATATTTTGCTAAGAAGCTGCTGCATGCGCCTTACCAACTCCTCGCCGCCGAACTTGAATAGCTCCGCAGGCAATCCATCAGCGCCCACGGCCTTGTTGTTTTTCAATCTGGTTATTGCTATTCTAACTTCGTCATAATCGGGCGGGGGGACATATATTCCATCATCATCGATTGCGGGATCGGGTTCTTCATCTCTGCGCGGTGAATTGCTGCCTCCATTTAGGAGAGCAGAGAAGTGTTCCCTCCATAATCTAAGCACTCTCTGGACATCAGTTACAAGGTCGCCGTTTTCATTCCTACAGGAGTTTGCCCCGGTCTTAAAACCTTCCGTCTGTCGCCGTATTTTTTGGTAGAATTTTCGGGCGTTATTTCCTGGTGGCTAGCAGCTCAAGCTCCTCGCACTCACGCCTTTCTGCTTCTGCTTTTTCTTCCTGAAAAGGCGTACTCGCTCCCTTTTCAACTCACGATAGCGCTTCACACACTCTTTCTGCTTGTCGCGCTCGCTTTTAACGTTTAGTCCGTAGGCAAGCGTCTCTTTTCTTCGGTTGCACAACGCTGCATTCTTCATCATACCAGTGTGTTTTTCGCGTGGCCGCCTGCGTGGTAATCCAATCTTTTTCCTCGGCGGCAGTATGAGTGCTTTGGAGATATGCTCCCACTGCCGTCCTGTATTCCTTCAGGATGAGTTGTGCCCTCAGAGAGCAGGAGATCAGAAAGCCATATTCTCCATTTTTCTTTTTTTGTTCTTTCTTTCTTTATTCTTTTTCTTTCCTTTTTTTCCTCTTTTCTTTTTCTTTTGTTTGATGTTGATGTGCCGATTCCTGTTTTTTATTCTTCTTTCGTCTTTTCTTTGGTTGGATTATTCATTCTATCTTCTTCTATTGGCCATGTTTCTTGTTTCGTTGATATTTCTTGAGTCTTTTGTCCGACGTTCTATCAGCTTTCCTTTTGTGTGTTTTTTTCTGTGTTTTGTCCACTTGTTTTAGACGCACGTTTTTGAAGGCGGTTTCGCTTTTGAGATTATTTCTCTTGGTGCCTTGCAAACGAGATAATGGTCGAATCGATTGTTAGGTCCGCGGATACGTTCGCCACATCTAAAAACACTGGAGGCATATGCCCGTCCGGCTTATCACAAAAGTGATCGATTGATTGTCGGGTATTTCCGATCAAGGAGACAGCATTGTAGCTGATGTATCTTTATTGATTATGACCATGTTTCGGCACCGGCAAAGTCAATCAGCCTCGTCCTGTTAGGGGAGAGGAAGTTTCATTGGTAGGCTGAACTTTTCCCGACTGTTAGGCTTAATTTATATAAAAAAATCTACTCTATCTAAAAAACACCATTCTTTGCCCCACTTTCTTTTCTTTTCCCTGGCGTTTTGTTTTTTTATTTTTACAGTCGCCCAAGACGGACTTTTTATACATGACTTTTTTCTTTCTTTTTGTGTCTTTTGTTTTTCATGGTCCTTTCTATTTTATTTGCTGTCTCGGTCCTTCATTTATTTTTTTTTTATTTTTTTCTTTTTTTTTTCTCTTCTTAGTTCTGGTTTTTTCTAACTTGTTCATATAATATTGTTTTAGTCTTTCTCCACCTCTAATCGTTCTTTTCTTCCTTCTTGTCGTTTTCGCTTAGGGGCGCAGCTATGTATTATGATATTATTAAATTGAAATTCTTGCTTTTACTTTTTTTCTGATAATAATTGTAGCGTGCGAGACGCATCGTCCACTAGTGCCTCTCTTTCTTCGTCGTTTTTTTGAACGCCTCATAGGCACTCTTTTTGGCGACAATTTCTAGTACACTCTTCTCCCACCTTCGAATCCGAGCGGCCCGACTCGAATTAATAACTTGCTCGCTTTTATTCCTTAGACCATCGGCCACTCCTTAATATATTGTCTCACTAACCTTTATTTTTGATTTTCCAAACCACTTTTATGATTTTAAAGTTCTGTCGAAATTTCAGTTGCATTGTAGTCTGGTTACTTAGGAACAAAGTTGTTTGATTAACGATAAATTTATTTTACTTGCAAATCCCTTGTATTCTTGTAACCTTCTGCTATATTTTCGATTTATTCTATTCCTAAAATTTTGAACTAATATAACTTCCCAATATTTAATAATGGAAATAGAATGGCTCGATTAATCCCCATATTCTGTCCTATATTAAAGCTTCTCTATATCTATTTGCCCGACTCTCAGGAGATTGCTTTGTGTTATATTGTAATCAAAATCTGACTCTAGCGCCTTCTTCCTACCTTTTGGTCTGTTCTTTTATACTTTCTGTTTGTATTTCCTCACGTGTGCTATCTTCTTCCTAGGCTGTCTTCCTTTCCAGAAATTTCATCTTTCAGTTACTGCCATATAATATCTAACTGACCATGATTATGCTACAGTTGTATAGCCTTTCTTCTATATTTTTTGCATTTTTTTGAGCGTATGTTTTTCCTTGTTTTTTGGTTAGTCTGTGCGACTCACACTTCCATCATTATTAATTTGGCATACTTTTAGGAGATTCTTCAGATAATTCGGTATATGCATGTTGGTTTCCTTTTGTGCTATTTCTTGTTTTCTCCTCTACATCGTACATTATGTTGTAGAATCATATATTTTATTTGATTCGTTTGTCTAGATACATAAATGATCTTTTGATTTATGGTTTGTTTGCTAGCAAGTCACTGCTAGCATCGGCATTAGAGATTGTGTCATGTATTTTTCCCCTTATGTTTGATTTGCTTTAATATTCGTTTTTCAATCCTACTGCCCCTCCAACTTCTTATAGTATTTTTCTGGTCCGCATGACCTCGGATCATGACTATTATTTATTTTTCTCTCGATTTTTTTTTCTCTAATATTCTTGTCTGCCTAGTTTCTCCGTTTTACTCATCAATGGCCACCGTTCTATTTTTTGGTGTCATTGTGGTTTACCCCCCGTGGTGGGTCTTCTTTTTAATGCTGGTCTTACACTTACCTCGTTTTGTATGCCTGTTTATACAACTAGTATGTGCTTCCTTCCCAATCACTACTGCAACTGTCGGTAGGACAAACCTTTTTTCGTTGTTTTTGGGGTTAGTTATAACACAGCCCCACATCTCCTTCCCTGACTAACCGCCGAAATTTAATTGCTTTATCGTATTTGGCCTTTGCTATATTGTCAATTCAAACTTTTTGTTCGTTGCCTTTCTATTGCATCGTATATTTCCTCTCAGGCTCTTCTCCAAATCAACCAGTTGGATTTCTTGACCATGTCTTACTCCGCATCGGCATCTGAGCCCAAACTCAGTAAATCACACAGAGCTCTTTGGCTTTTTAGTTTCTTTCTTTAACTGGTTCATTACGCAATTAATATTAAAAAATATATTACTTTTTAGATAGTTGGTTTTTGAACCTGTCTGTTTCTCATTTGCACGGTCTGATCGGTTAATTATACACAATTTCAAAGAGAGAAATGTATATTGCAGCGCATGTTCCCAGCTGCTTATGGAACTCGTCCATCTACTTTTACTTAGATGCTCCGTCCCAATGTCCTTATTTGAATCTGCTTGCCCAACAACCATAGGGATTTTTTTTTGTTGTGTGTTTGGCGTCGTTTCGCTTTTGGGGACGCTGCGGATGGGAGTGCAGAGAGCACGTAGGTATCTGCGCCCCATGTGATGTTTCTACCCGAGCATGACCTCATTAGGTGTCACACGCGTTTACCCACCGAGGACCTTTGACCACCCTTCATTCCCCTCTATTTTTCTCACTCTCCTTCTTCTTTTTCTCTCTTTTTCCTCCCCTCGCCCCCTTCTTCCCCTTCTCTCCCTCTTTTTCTTTCTTTTTTTTTTCTTCCTCCCCTCTCCCCCCCCCCCCCTTTTTCTCTCCCCCCCCAATCCGCCCAATCCCTCCCCTGATTCTACACATTCTGGACACACAGCTGAGATTCGACAATTTCCCCCTTTTCTCTTTTCTCCTCCGCCGTCTTCTTGGTTCAGATTATGTTAACTCCATGGACCCTCCACCTATACCTCACGCACACCTTTCCCATATTGTTTATAAGAAACCTTTTATGCTCTACAGTTTCCGCTCCTACGGGATTTTGGATTTGAGGTATACCTTTTCTGGCCATTTTGTTTCTGGTAACTAATTCCAAACCACTCATAGATTACATATTGATGCTTTGCCGCAATGTCTTGTCTTTAGTAGAAAGGACCTTTTGCCGGATACACCATGTAGCGATCCTGTTCACAACGTGCCTGCCACCTGATGTTTATAGTTGACTCCATCTGAGTCTATGACTTTCGGGGTATGCGGCATTTTCGCTACTGTGTTCCTCGCAGCTAACCTCTGCATGTTTCTGCAATCGACTTCTTTGACGTGAGGACTTAACTGTTTCAACTCCAACCTTAAATAGATATCTCTTTCGTTTATATCTTATCGAGAAATTTCTTCGTAGATTCCAACGATGACTCGCTTCTTGCGCGACTTGGATACTCATTTATTGTCTAGCTTTCGCTTAGCTACTTTCTGTCAGGATATTCCTATTTACTTTTTCCGCGGCTTACTACATTGTTACGACACTATGCAGTTTCTTTTTACTAGGTTGAGCACCGTAAATATTATACACTGCTCCCATTACTGCGATGATCATGTCAAACTTTGTGGCAGAGCACCAGACAATTCTAGAGATAACGTCCTTTTACTGGTGCCTTCACTATTGTCTATTCCGCACTAGGAGCCTACCGCTTTTCCCTGTGATCTATCCCCTTTCCCCTTTTCTTTGTTCTCTTCCCCCTTCCCTTCTCTTTCTTTTTTCTCCTTCATGCAATAGGACTCTTTCTGCGTATAAATTCTCATTACTTCATCTGCTTTGGCTCTTTTCATTACGTTTTGCGATAGCCCTTGAAATATCATGTGTTACTAGCATCTTGTTATATTCTAGGATGACACTTTTGCGTATTGTTCCTTGTCTCCTCTATCCGTACATAGTTATTAGTCCTAAGCCGGACATACTATAATGTTTTCTCTTCTTAGCCTCGTTGCATCCTTTTTTTGTCT
>JARSSU010034533.1:0-17264 GCA_029619165.1 Eurosta solidaginis
ACGTATATCTCTTATTCTCTTATACAGTTTAGTGTGGGGATTTTCGCTTATCCTGATTGCGCATTAGAACCATCTATTGTTTTTTACGTTGCTCTAAAGCATAAAAGCCAAGAACTGTTTATATGAAGCAAACGCATAAACAACCAAATCATCCGTTTGTAATTCTGTTTTTTTTTTATTAGATATCAGATTGCGACACAAAATCGACACACTTAAATTTAATTGTTGAACAAAACAACACCTTTTTTTTATCGGCAATTCCAATAAGTATTTAATTTTAATAAAAACTCTGATTTTCACAACCCTTAAATACTTACCCAATCCTTAAAAGTCATTGATTGCAGACACTAATAACGCATAATCCATCCACACAATGATCACAATATCATATATATTTTGCTTGCTAATAAGATCTCACAAATAGAAACTACACGATAGCACAAAAGAAAAGAAAAAGCCGAAAAAAAAGAAACCCTAAAAAAAATTCAAACACAAAATTGTTATATTTTAATTCATTACTAACGTTTACCAAAAATTTTCTACATGTTGGAGTGCTACATAAGAACAAAAAAACAATAACATCCTATATAGCAAATAATAAGGCAGTTGAGCTAAAAAGGACAAATTAAGCAAAGCTGAAAACCATGAACAAGAACCAATCAACAATAGAAAAACACAAAAACGATGACGATACGAAAAAACAAAAAAAAGTAAAAAAAAGATTTAAACCGAAAACCTAACAAAAATATTGCAAATACAAATATACTGATAAAATAAAATATTTAACTGGAAAGACAAAAAAGAAAAAACTCTGAATAAAATAAAATGTTATTAAATTGTATACATAACTCATAGTAATTAAAGAATAAAGATTTTTTCTTTATATTCACAGCAATGCTCGAATCACATAGAATATTCGTAGTGACTAAATAGCACAGTTGTATTCGCCCTCGGTCTGTGCTTTGTTTTTACGATTTACGTTCATTTTAAATTAAATATCACAGCCTTTATATGTCGGTTCACATTTGCCGTAACTAATTGCTTTGCGACAGTGGCAATCCCCTCCTTTAGTACTTTGCATATGATACCTCGTGTGGAATGCATGTTATGCTACGACGGAATTGCTTAAAACAAAAGTAAGAAGTACTAAGGATTTGAGAGTAAAGATACTAAGCATCAAAAACAAGTATGTACTAAACTAAAAAAAAAAAAATAGAATAAAATAACTCAAAAACAAAAAACAAAAAAAAGCGAGAGTGGAGTATCGGAAAAAGGTGCCTTGGACAAGATATCGAAAAATATGTTAAATTAGGAGGATACACAATTTATTTAGCATTAATACAGATTAGTTTTGGAACACTCACTAAATCCTAAAACAACCAAAAAGGAAGTATTCCTGTACAAAAGACTAATTTATTGAAGTAACACAGAAATGAACAGGCGTTAATATTTTATTTAAGGAAAAAATAGGATAGCATGCAAGTGAAATGTGGAGTCGCGATTATCGCGCATCAAAAGAAAAGAAGAGAAAAGTAAAGAAATATTAAAACTAAACACATAACTAGCATTTTCGACAATTTGAGCCGGATGGCCTGTCTCTAAGTACCAATAACATAGTATATGATATAAAAAAAAAAAAAATCCGCAAAGTTTAATGGAGAAAAAAGCTGAGGGAAGAAAGGAAAGGGAGAAGGTGCTTATTTTTTTTAAATTTAAGTTTTGGGGTCTTCTGCCAGTTAGTGTATATTAGTAATAAAAACCAGTGGTGAAACAACGGAAAAAGTGACACTTATTATAAAAGAGAACACGTGGGTAGATTATTTAGACTCGCAACAAGCAAAACACTAAACCTAGAGAACGAAGATTAACGAGAATTTAACAAATAATTCAGGTGCAACCATTCAAAACCAAAACTAAAGATCACAAAAATCATATATCAACAACAAAGAAGAAATAAAAACAAAACCCTATAATCAAAAAAAAAAAAACAAAAAAAAAAAAAAAAACAAATGGAGACAGAAAAAACCAAACAAAAAATATGATAACTTGAAATTTGTAATAGAAATAAATAAAGACTTATGAATCATGTGTATGATACTTAGCTTTTCTATACAACACTACCTCCTACATATACATTCTAAGCCTAAGAAAAGAAATACTGTCCAAGACAAATTTAACCGTAAAAAACATCAATAAGCAATAACCAACAAAAATAACAATTATTCACAAATTGGTAACCTTCAGAAAAATCATTGGTCTAGCGAAAAAAAAAAATACAAATCGGTAACTAGTTAATCTAGAGCAGATAATGCCTGTTGTCGAATTCGAACATACTTGTTTTTTTTCTTTTTCATTTTTTTAATTACTAATAATCATATCTATTTGAGTGTAGTGCAGATAGATGGCAGTCAATAGTATGGGAAGGGGAACAAGAGAAAAAAAGATGAGTTTGGAAATATAGCGAAGAACTGTTACTAAAATAACTACGTTATAAAGTTCATTTCACAGATTAAAATTTTGAAATTTATGATTCTATGTTTGAGAAACGTATACTTTTATGAATTGTCATATTGCTTAAATAATTTCTAAAAAAACTTTTCTAACATAGTAAATTATAAGCGTTTTGGATATATGAAGCTCTAGTAAATAAAAAACATAATGTAAAATGCCAAAAGTCCTTGATCTTGAAAGATTTTATGAGTGACAACTGTGAAATTGAAGATGAAAAAATTTTGCTTTTTTATATCACAACAATCAACACCCCAAAGAACAAGAAAACCGGGGAAGGGATACAAGAACACCGATTGGACTAGAAAAAAGAAAAGCGCAGAAATACCAAGAAATGATTAGTTAATTCAGGGTGCATATAATTAAAAAAACTTATCCCAAATCAGATTAGGAACCTATATCACAAACCAATAAAAGATAAAACTACATTACAATAAATATCGCAAGCATTTAGACAAAGATATGAATAGGTGTCGTAAATTCAAAAAACCACAAAAAAGCATAGACTGTTGTGTTAAAAAAGCGAAGAATATGACGTAATAAGATTTAGCCTAATATTCACAACCACCAAAACACTTATGGGTATGCAATTGGTGGCTGATATATAACCGAAGTTTATATTTATATAACAAATCAACCCATAAAATTGGTAATAATGGAAAGTGTAGACCCAGAAAAACGGAAAATTTCGAACAAAGCATTGAGGAAAAACCTTCCTAAAAAATAAGATAAGATAAAAAAATATAAAAAATTTATGTAGAGGGATAAAAAGAGCGAGGTATACTGAAAAAGAGTTTAAACGTGAGATAAAGAACACGTTTTCCATGAAGTAAACATTTCACATATTAAAAGAACGACAAGATAGAGTGTACTTGACGAAAACTTTTTAATTCCGGTTTATAATGTTACTCAAATTATGTGGAAAAATAGTAATGAATTCATAATGTTCGGAGAAAATATTTTAATGTTGGGGGATATTCACAGTTGATCTAGTTTGAAACGTACATTAATTTTATGTAAAAATTTGTAAAAAACAATCAGGATCCATTTACATGAATATACCTGGAACCAGTAATCTAACCATAAAACATATCGTAACGTGTGAACGGATAATAAAAATACCAAACGATATAAACAAAAGCAAAAAATATTAAAAACAAAGAAAAACGATAATTATACATGACAATAAAAAATTATATTACCAAAATAAAAACCCTGTTAGAGAGAAAGCCAAAAACAATAAAAGCACAATAGGGTTATGAGGATCTAAGCGATGCAACGATAAAACGGAAGGGTGCAAATAATCACTCCAACAAAGTTACAAGCCTAATAATAAAAATCTTAGAGTCATCAAGCCGTGTAGGTACGAAAAATTCGAATAACTTGTCTTTTTGTTAGTAACTCCAAGTATTGAGCAGAGCTCGACAAGAGAAGGGATAATAAAACTTTGATATGGGATAAACAGGATGGTTGTAAACGCAGGTATAGAATGAAAAGTCTGACGAATGGATAAAGACTTCCATATATCAAAATCGATCATGATCGCATAAAAAAATTATAGATTGGGAGCGCAAATGGTCCGGCCGAGTAATCCGTAACCGTCACTATCCAGTTAACAAAAATAAGAACGATAAAATCTTGAGGTAAATATTTAGGAGGTAGTCAATCTGATGAAATAATTGTATTGTTTGGAATTCTAGAGTAACACAAATAAAAAAAGAATCATAAACTCAAGATCAAGGCTGACTATAATAAGAAATGAACAATAATCAGGGAACTAAATAACCAACGAAAAGAAAAAAAGCCCAGAAGAAGAAAAAAAAAAAAAAAAAAAAAAAGCAACCCATTTTTTCGAGATCAGGGAAAATATTCGAAAAAACAACGGAAAAAGTTACGATAAAAATAATTCATGTAACCAAGAAAAAGACCGGATAAAGTCGATGAAAACAAAAATTGGTGGTAGAAGATGAGTTTAGGCAAAGCTCTAATGACAGCAGAAGTGAACAAATATAGTAAGAAAATTTTGGACAATGAGAGCGTATCAAACACCAACTACCAGACCCAACTTATTAAAGATAGTAATTTAAAAGTTTTTGCAGAGCTGTAATTTTGTAGTCGTTGGAAAGCTGATTCATGAATGAAAATTTGGCAAAAGGAACGTTAAACTAACTCACATGAATTACTAATATGATAAGCTATAATATACAAAAATATATTTGCAGAAATCGAAAAGATCGACCTATGAAAACAGACACACAAAAAAGAAAGAAACTTTTAAAAAAGAGAAGAATAGCCTTTGTAGTATGGTGAAGGCGTAATTATCGAAGATATCGAGACCCAAAATTTGGACCAGAGTGTTAAGATGATCACAACAGAAACATCATCTGTGGATTAACCAAAAAAAAAGGCTAAAATTTATTTTAAAATAAGTATACTGTAATCAAAAAAAAAAACACATAGAGAAAAAAAAATCCAAACGAAAACAGTATTCCTTAGCCAAAGAATATACACAAAGAGGGACATTTATTGATTTTCGCAGAAAACCATGTAAAAAAACCTTTTTTCATTTTCCCTCTACAGATTATATGGTAAGAGTGTCAAACACAAAGAAGCCGATTTTGAAAAACCGTAAAGAAATATTTTTTCTAAAAAAGAAATTTAGTTATCCTTTGCAGTACAATAAGACAAATAACAATGAACCATGATTTCATCAATCCCCTTTTTAATTTAATTTTTATTGTATTTTCGATAAATTTAGGTAATATAAATTATGGCTTTTTAATGTATTTACTATAATTTCAAAGTTATTTTCAGTAAAATTAATTTTCGAGCATATATCGAAATACAGTGGTCATAGAGTCGATATTCGGCAATTTAATTTTGACAAACAAAACCAACAAATATACAAGATGAGTTCAGAATCAGAAGTACGTAGCACATGAAAGTTTATACGATGAAAAAGAATATTATGCAGATATATTTAGCATAAGCAAAAGTTATCGGTGTTAACAGAAACGTGATCAAATTCCGGAGAATCGGGAAAGGACACGAAACGAAATACGTACCATGATGTATAAAACAAAACTAGGGCAGTCAAGAAATAAAGCTAATCAACGCGAATTCATCGGCAAACCATTTTTTTTGATTTCAACACAATTCAACAAAGAAAAACAAGAAATCATACAGAACCTCTCAAGGAAAAAACACAAATTATACACAAATAAAAAGGGAAAAAAAAAAAGGGAATTGATAAAAAATTATTATTACAGGAAAACTTAAATTGCATATTAAAAGAGTAACTACCTAAAAGACAATATTAGAAGACGAAAATAGGGCGGGAGCCAGAAACAGCCACAATAAATTTAGAAATTAAATTGTATATTATTTTATAGATAATTTTGGTTGCAAATAACTGAAAATTCAATAAATAAGCGTACGTGAGGCAGTTGAATGTTGACAACGAAAACAAAAACAAGGAGAAAATTATTTAACGAAATATATATAAAAGACTGGAATAAAGAGATATATAACAAAATTTTATCTTATTAAAAAAATATTGAATATTTAAAAGAAGAAACAAATATTTTTGTTTATTTTAAAGAGTGAGGCGATGGATCCGAATACATGCAAAGGAAAAACGATTTTAGCTAATTATTATAAATAAAGAACAGCACAAATAATAATAAAATAAAAGGAAGATACCGGTTCCTAGACCCATAGAAAAACTTCATCATGATATCTTCAACGACAGCCAAATTACAGCTTGCAAAACTTCTAAATTACCTTCTTTTAAAAGTGTGGCGGTGCCACGCCCATTGCCCAAAATTTTACTTGTTTTCTATTCTGCGTCATAAGTTCAACTCACCTACCAAGTTTCGTCGCTTAATCCGTATTTGGTAATGAATTATCGCACTTTTTCGATTTTTCGAAATTTTCGATATCGAAAAAGTGGGCGTGGTTATTGTCCGATATCGTTCATTTTTAATGGCGATCTGAGATGAGTGCCCAGGAACCTACATACCAAATTTCATCAAGATACCTCAAAATGTGCTCAGTTATCTTGTTAACGGACAGACGGACGGACGGACGGACGGAGGGACGGACGGACGGACGGACATGGCTCAATCGAATTTTTTTTCGATACTGATAATTTTGATATATGGAAGTCTATATCTATCTCGATTCCTTTATACCTGTACAACCAAACCGTTATGCAATCAAAGTAATATACTCTGTGAGCTCTGCTCAACTGAGTATAAAAAGAGTCAGAAAAAATATCTAAATCGAAGCGTTTGCAGTCCTTATGAGCTGGTTGGGTTGCCGGGATGAATGTATTTCCCCTATTACAATGAGCTTATTAAAATACATACATATATCATTAGTGCCTAAATATGAGTCCGATATGACTCCTTAAAGGCTTTTAATCAGCTCATATTTAGCTTTTACTGGAACTCTTTCCGGCGTAATTTATAACTCAAATGAACTCTTATTATGTGATACCTATTTGGCCTATATATTAGGCATCATCAGCGCTTATTGGAGGCATTTAGGGCTCACCACATCAGAACAAGCGCGGCAGTTTTGCGGTCACGCTAAAAAAAATTTGAAATACTTACACTTTTAAGAGGTGGATGACTGTGTAGAAGCGTCCATGAGCGGAAAAAGTCGAGGCCAATACAAAAAGGAATAGCAAAGGTAACAATAATGTACAAATGTAATTCATTTTTTTATTAGAATGAAAAATTGTACAAAATATTGTAACGAATTTCTGCAAATCCTCTTATTTGCAATCCTCTGCTAAGTTCGAATCACTAAACTGTTGAATAAATAACTCCAATATTGAATAATGGAAAAATGGCCTTTATTAAAGTACTTCACAATAACACTTATACTTTGCTAATCGCTGGCTAATAACCAAACTGATTGATAACTCAAATGAAACTCTACTATTGGCCGCCAGATCGCGTGCTTTGATTGATAGCTCAACTCAAACTGAATTACAGCGCCTCTTCATCTGTTGCCTTTTATACCCTTTGGTTTCCTCGTTCGCATTTTTCAGAATGTACTAGCATTGTCCATGAGCTCTCAAACTTCTCAGCTATAACTAAAATTGCACAATTTCATACATCTTTTAGGCGCTTTCAGAATCTACTAGTCCAGTAGCTCTCAAACTTCTCAGATATATGCATGTGTTTGCGCATTGACTCTCCGCTGCTCGTATTCGTACATGGTACATATGTGTAGACGCAATTATTTATTCGTTTATGTAGATACATAAAGATTGAATTATTGATGTGAATGTTTGTAGTTTACAGTCTCTCGCGCGCACATAGGCGTATAAGTAAATGCATCTGTGTGTGACATCTCTCTGGGATGCCTTATATATGTGTATACTTGATTTGATTATTAACTTAATTACTGCTTGGCATGGCCTTAGCATCGCCGTAGTGATGGGATAACTTAGTGATGCTAATATCCGTGACACTGCCCTCCACCTAAGTCTGATCGTCCCGATCAGACAAATCTCCCAATCTAACTGCCGCTAGCATCTCCAAATGTACCACTCTTCTAACAAGTGGTTTCCCAGTGGTTTGTATGCGGTAGATGGTATCACTGATCTTCTTCACAACTTTGTACGGGCCTTCCCAACTGCACAGAAATTTAGCTGGAACACCTCTCCGCCGGTGAGGGTTGTTTAACTGTACCAAATCTCCCGCCAAGAAACCTTCCGAATTAAAGTTCTTGTCATGCCAGTGTTTCATCTTACTACTCATTACCCTGGGCCGTTCCTTCACACTCTGTTGTTTGGTCAATGAACCACTTCGTAGAGCTTGCGCTGGACGAATTTTCTTTGCATAATCGGCATCGTTCCCACATTTTACAACAGTAGTGCGCTCCGGCTTGAAACTACCCTCGCATTCTTTCTCGGAAATTCGTTGCTTCGTTTTCCTGCGTCTTTTAGGTTTTGTCAATGCCAGTGTTTCTCTCGCAGGTACTTTTGATTTTGATTTATTTGGCCCATTCGATCTATCAACCTTTACCTTTGAATTTCGTGGCCTTCGTCGAGTATTCTCCACCAGTATCCGTTTACTGCTGAACCCTTTTTCCAAACTAAAGTTAAGTGGCACATCTTGGTTCTCATAACGCATCACCCTTCTCTGCATATCGATCTTAATGTCATGGTCAACCAAGAAATCCACTCCCAATATACTTCATCAACAATCTCCGCCACAACAAATTTGTGTAGAACCATGACCTTCCCAATCAATAATTCACACATCACTTCTCCCTGAACTTAGTTATACTCGCCAGTGACCGTACGCAACTTTGCTCCAGGTAACGGTTTTACTCTCCTGTTGACCAAGTCAGATCGGATCAAGGAATGAGATGCGCCCGTATCTACAGTCAGTACTCGTTCTTTGCCATCCACATACCCTCTGACGGTAAGACTGCTCGATTTTCTACCAATTTGCGACACAGATATCACAGGGCATTCAATAGCTGGATCTAGCTCTCTACCTCTTACTCTCTCTTGATCATCTCCTCCAGCTTTGCGTTTATGGCCACCCACATTGTTGGAACTATTAGGACCAAGATCGCAATGACGTGCAATGTGACCTGGGTTGCCGCACTTGGAACATTTAATAACTCCGGCATTCTTCTGTTGAGATCCCTTCAGTGCTTCCAAAATTGTGTCTACCCACTCTGGCCTTTCTACTTCCACACGGCGTGCTTTGAAAACTGGCTTACACAGAAGCGACGCTGTTTCCTGAATCAGAGCTTGTGACAACGTTTCTGCAAATGTTGGCTTTGGGTTTGCGTATGTAGCTCGCTTTGCTTCGGCGTCCCGTATGCCGTTTATAAAGCTCTGAATTTTTACCCTTTCAGCGTATTCCACGGGTGCGTCTGCATTTGCAAGATGAGCCAATCTTTCAATATCTGAAGCAAACTCCTGCAATGTCTCATTTGCTTTTTGGTAGCGGTTTTGCAACTCAATTTGGAATATCTGTTTCCTATGCTCGCTTCCGTAACGTCTCTCAAAAAATTTAATATCTTTACAGTATATAAGTAAATTATGTAAACATTCAACTCCAGTAATGATATGGTGCAACAAAATGCAAAAATAAAAGAGAATTTCAAAATGAGCGTGGCTCCGCCCTTTTCATTTGATTTGTCTAGGATAATTTTAATGCCATAAGTCGAACAAAAATTTACCAATCCTTGTGAAATTTAGTAGGGGTTTTGATTCTGGGACATTCACTTGTTTCTGTGAAAAAGGGCGAAATTGGTTGAAGCCACGCCCGGTTTTTATACACAGTCGACCGTCTGTCCTTCCGATCGGCCGTTAACACGATAACTTGAGCAAAAATCGATATATCTTTACTAAACTCAGTTCACGTACTTACTGAACTCACTTTGTATTGGTATAAAAAATGGCCGAAATCCGGCTATGACCACGCCCACTTTTTCGATATCGAAAATAACCAAAAAAGAAAAAATGCCATAATTCTATACCAAATACGAAAAAAGGGATGAAACATGGTATTTGGATTGGTTTATTGACGCAAAATATAACTTTAGAAAAAAACTTTGTAAAGCGGGTGTGACACATACCATATTAAGTAGAATGAAATGAAAAAGTTCGCAGGGCGAAATAAAAAACCCTTGAAATCTTGGCAGGAATACTGTCCGTGGTATTATATATATAAATAAATTAGCGGTATCCAACAGATGATGTTCTGGGTCACCCTGGGCCACATTTGGTCGATATCTGGAAAACGCGTTCACATATACAACTACCATCACTCCATTTTAAAAGCCTCATTAAAACCTTTAATTTGATACCCATATCGTACAAACACATTCTAGAGTCACCCCTGGTCCACCTTTATGGCGATATCTTGAAAAGGCGACCACCTATACAACTACCACCACTCCCTTTTAAAAAGACTCATTAACACCTTTCATTTGATACCCATATCGTACAAACAAAGTCTAGAGTCACCCCTGGTCCACCTTTATGGCGATATCTCGAAAAGGCGACCACCTATACAACTACCACCACTCCCTTTTAAAACCCTCATTATTGCCTTTACTTTGATACCCATATGGTACAAACACATTCTAGAGTCACCCCTGGTCCACCTTTATGGCGATATCTCGAAAAGGCGTCCACCTATAGAACTAAGCCCCACACCCTTTTAAAATACTCATAAACACCTTTCATTTGATACCCATATCGTACAAACATATCCTAGAGTCACCCCTGGTCCACCTTTATGGCGATATCTCGAAAAGGCGACCACCTATACAACTACCACCACTTCCTTTTAAAACCCTCATTAATACCTTTAATTTGTACCGATATCGTACAAACACATTCTAGAGTCACCCCTGGTCCACCTTTATGGCGATATCTCGAAAAGGCGTCCACTTATAGAACTAAGGCCCACTCCCTTTTAAAATGCTCATCAACCCCTTTCATTTGATACCCATATCGTTCAAAAAAATTCTAGAGTCACCCCTGGTCCACCTTTATGGCGATATCTCGAAAACGGCGTCCACCTATGGAACTAAGGATCACTCCCTTTTAAAATACTCATTAACACCTTTCATTTGATACCTATATCGTACAAACAAATTCTAGAGTCACCCCTGGTCCACCTTTATGGCGATATCTCGAAAAGTATCCACCTATAGAACTAAGCCCCACGCCCTTTTGAAATACTCATTAACACCTTTCGTTTGATACCCATATTGTACAAACGCATTTTAGAGTCGCCCCTAGTCCACCTTTATGGCGATATCTCGAAAGGTGACCACATATAGAACTAAGGCCCACTCCCTTTTAAAAAGACTCATTAACACCTTTCATTTGATACCCGTATCGTACAAACAAAGTCTAGAGTCACCCCTGGTCCACCTTTATGGCGATATCTCGAAAAGGCGGCCACCTATACAACTACCACCACTCCCTTTTAAAACCCTCATTAATACCTTTAATTTGATACCGATATTGTACAAACACATTCTAGAGTCACACCTGGTCCACCTTTATGGCGATATCTCGAAAAGGCGTCCACCTATAGAACTAAGGCCCACTCCCTTTTAAAATGCTCATCAACCCCTTTCATTTGATAACCATATCGTACAAACAAATTCTAGGGTCACCCTGGTCCACGTTTATGGCGATATCATGAAACGGCGTCCACCTATGGAACTAGCGATCACTCCCTTTTAAAATACTCATTAACACCTTTCATTTGATACCCATATCGTACAAACAAATTCTAGAGTCACCCCTGGTCCACCTTTATGCCGATATCTCGAAAAGGCGACCACCTATACAACTGCCACCACTCCCTTTTAAAACCCTCATTAATACCTTTAATTTGATAGAGTAACTTCGGGTATTATGATATAGGCGGCTAATATGGTACACCTCTCTATCTTATGAGCTATTTGCACTGTGGCAACGCCGGCTACGAAAACAGCTGGTAAATTACGAAAAAGAAAATGAAAAAAAATTACAGCGCCGACAGCTGCCCAGTTCCCTTTCAGTTCTTGAAAACACCTGGTTGCACATGTACGACTTTTTAAGACATTGTAGTAGAAACGGTTTTTTATTCCGCAACAATATACGAATAAGTACAAATATCTTTTAAATCGATAATATACAACCAATATTTTATTCTGAAAAGGTGAGTTATAAACTAGATAAAGTTTTTATTATAAAAAAGTCTAAAATTTGTGTAAATGAAAGAGGAGTATAATATGGTACACTCGTGACGGGGTAATATGGTATAGTGTACCATATTTCCCTCCCTATGTTCCGTAGGTTAGTATGTTAATTTAGTGGTGGAATTTTACAACAAGAATGCCAAAAAAGGGTGTACGAAGGCTATGGACTGCAGAAAATATGCGCATGGCCATTGCAGCGGTGAGAAATGACGAAATGGGGATTTTATTGGCATCAAAAAGGTTTGAAGTCCCACACACTACACTGCAACGCATGGCCAGAAGCCAAAAGCCGGTTGAGGAGCTTCTTTCAGCAAAGCTTGGCAGAAAACCAGTTTTCACCCAAGAAATCGAACGCGAACTTTTAAGATACTCTTTAGAGATGGAGTCTCGATTTTGGGGGCTAACAAGATTCGACCTGCGATCGCTGGCATACCAAATTGCAATGAATAACAACATTCCAAATAAATTTAGTATCTTGAAAAAATGCACAGGAAAGGACTGGCTGTATGGATTTTGTAAACGGCATAGTGAAACACTAAGCTTGCGAACTCCAACCGGCACTTCTGTTGATCGAGCAAAAGATTCACTCGCGAAAATGTGGCTTCGTTTTACAACTTGTTAGAAAATGAGTATGTTAAACATAACTTTTCAGCAACACGCGTTTGGAATGTGGATGAAACGGGTCTGTCAGTTGTGCAGTCTCGGCAGCCAAAAGTTATTGCACAAAAGGAAAAAGGCAAATAGGCGCTATGACTTCCGCAGAACGCGGATCTCTTATAACTGTCATTACGTGCATGAGCGCTGGTGGCTCTTTTGTTCCGCCTTATTTTATTTTCCCAAGAAAAAACAATCATCCACTCCTTATGAAGGATGCACCACCCGGAGCGAAATCGTCATGCCATCTCTCTGGCTGGGTGCAAATACCGATCTTCACAAATTGGTTCAAACATTTTTTGGACTTTACAAAGCCAAGAAAAGAAGAGCCTATTCTACTTATTTTAGATGGGCATTATTCCCACACGCGAAATATCGAATTACTTGATCTAGCCCGTGATAACGGAGTTGTTATATTATCCTTGCCGCCTCACTCTACACATAAATTACAGCCATTGGACAAAACTTTCATGGGCACACTTAAAGTATATTATAGTGACGAAGTAAGGCGTTTTACTCGAGATCAAGGACGCAAAGTGACACTATATGATTTGGTCGGACTGTTTACAAAAGCATATTTGCGAGTTCAAAGTGGTCAAATAGCTATCAGTGGATTTAGAAGCACTGGAATCTTTCCGTTGATAAACATATTTTTTCTGAAGCTGATTTTATAGCACGCGAAATGGAAAATGTGCAGGCAGAATCTGTCTCAGTCCAGGACATCGATAAGGAAAATGCTATGCCTGAAACTCAGAGTTTGTTGCCCACATTAAATGACAACGTGGCCACTACTAGCACCGGATTATCACCACGTATTTTTTCATCAACTGATTCTACGAAAACTGTGAAAAATAAAATAAATACACAAACTTCCCCCAACAATTAATTTGTTTACCGGCGATATTTCTTTGCAAGCAGCTGCAAAATACATTACACCTTGGGAGATTTCTCCTCCGCCAAAATTACGACAAATCGTAAGCAATAGAGGAAGGAAGTCTAAGCCAACAGTTTTAACCACGTCTCCGTATAAAGCCGAGCTACAAAGTAGCTTGTCAAAAATAGCCAAACGAAACTCCTCCGAAAAAACTAAACCTGTTGAGCCTCAGAAAGTGTTTCCTCATAAAAAGAAACGGCGGAATCTAGTACCGACTCCGATCAAAGTGTAGTTCTAGAAGAATCGGATGGAAAGGAAGAGTTCTATGATGTTCCTCCCTCAAAAGGCAGTTTGTGTAATTTCTGCAATAAAAGCTGGGAAGACGATACTGAAGTTCAAGCATGAACTTCATGTTTGCAGTGCGAAGTAATCTGGGCTCACGACATATGCATTCCGAAAAGAAGTGTCATATTTCTTTGCCACTCCTGTATATAAAGTAAATAGTTACCTATTTTGTCTTTCTTTACATTATTTGTTTTTGACGTAGATGCCAAGTAAATTGTTATATTTTTTTTTATGAATTTGGTTTTTTGTTAGCCTTAAAGGCGTTTTTGAAATTAATATAATGCCAAGGAGGCTTTACTTGCAATTGCATTTCATGTTCTTAATAAAATTGTTTCCATTATATTTTGCTTTTTAATTGTATTATTATTTATGTAATTTATTTTTTAATTGTAACATTAGGCTGGTAATATGGTATAGTATACCATTTTAAACGAACCTATATACCAAATTACCCGCAAGTTTTTCAAAGTGACACTTTACGACTTTTTTCAAATTTTCCCTCAAGATTTTTTTTTCATATGCTTTAGTGAACTAATTGTAAAATATCGTTGTAGCCCATATTTTAGCGATACTGTGTACGAAATTTTAAAAGCCCCCGGTATGTATTTTATGAGTTATGACATAAAAAGAAATAGGTATTCCATAATACCCGAAGTTACTCTACCCATATCGTACAAACACATTCTAGAGTCACCCATGGTCCACCTTTATGGCGATATCTCGAAAAGGTGTCCACCTATAGAACTAAGGCCCACTCCCTTTTAAAATACTCATTAACACCTTTCGTTTGTTACCCATATTTTACAAACGCATTCTAGAGTCACCCCTGGTCCACCTTTATAGCGATATCTCGAAAAGGCGTCCACCTATAGAACTGAGGCCCACTCCGTGGTGTGATGGTAGCGTACTCCGCCTACCACACTGGATGCCCTGGGTTCAAACCCCGGGCAAAGCAACATCAAAAATTTTAGAAATACGGTTTTTCAATTAGAAGAAAATTTTTCTAAACGGGGTCGTCCCTCGGCAGTGTTTGGCAAGCGCTCCGGGTGTATTTCTGCCATGAAAAGCTCTCAGTGAAAACTCATATGCCTTGCAGATGCCGTTCGGAGTCGGCATAAAATCATGTAGGTCCCGTCCGGCCAATTTGTAGGGAAAATCAAGAGGAGCACGACGCAAATTGGAAGAGAAGCTCGGCCTTAGATCTCTTCGGAGGTTATCGCGCCTTACATTTATTTTTTATTTATTTATTCTAGAGTCACTCCTGGTCCACCTTTATACCGATATCTCGAAAAGGCGACCACCTATACAACTACCACCACTCCCTTTTAAAACCCTCATTAATACCTTTAATTTGATACCCATATCATACAAACACATTCTAGAGTCACCCCTGGTCCACCTATATGGCGATATCTCGAAAAGGCGCCCACCTATAGAACTAAGCCCCACGCCGTTTTAAAATACCCATTAACACTGTTCGTTTGATACCCATATTGTACAAACACATTCTAGAGTCACCCCTGGTCCACCTTTATAGCGATATCTCGAACAGGCGTCCACCTATAGAACTGAGGCCCACTCCCATTTAAAATACTCATTAACACCTTTCGTTTGATACCCATATTGTACAAACTTATTCTAGAGTCACCCCTGGTCCACCTTTATGCCGATATCTCGAAAAGGCGACCACTTATACAACTACTACCACTCCCTTTTAAAACCCTCATTTATACCTTTAATTTGATACCCATACCGTACAAACACATTCTAGAGACACCCCTGGGCCACTCCCTTTTAGCATTCTCATTAACATCTTTCATTTTATACCCATATCGTACAAACAAATTCTAGAGTCACCCCTGGTCCACCTTTATGGCGATATCTCGAAAAGGCGTCCACCTATAGAACTAAGGCCCACTCCCTTTTAAAATACTCATTAACGCTTTTCATTTGATACCCATATCGTACAAACAAATTCTAGAGTCACCCCTGGTCCACCTTTATGGCGATATCTCGAAAAGGCGTCCACCTATAGAACTAAGGCCCACTCCCTTTTAAAATGCTCATTAACACTTTTAATTTGATACCCATATTGTACAAACGCATTCTAGAATCACCCCTGGTCCACCTTTATGGCGATATCTCGATAAGGCGTCCACCTATAAAGCTAAGGCCCGCTCCCTTTTAAAATACCCATTAACACCTTTCGTTTGATACTCATATTGTACAAACGCATTCTAGAGTCACCCTTGGTCCACCTTTATGGCGATATCTCGAAAGAAGTACCACCTATAGAACTAGAATCCACTCCCTTTTAAAATACTCATTAACACCTTTCATTTGATACCCATATCGTACAAACAAATTCTAGAGTCACCCCTGGTCCACCTTTATGGCGATATCTCGAAAAGGCGTCCACCTATAGAACTAAGACCCATGCCCTTTTAAAATACTCATTAACACCTTTCATTTGATACCCATATCGTACAAAAAAATTCTAGAGTCAGCCCTGGTCCCCCTTTATGACGATATCCCTAAATGGCGTCCACCTATAGAACCATGGCCCTCTTAAAATACTCTTTAATACCATCCATTTGATACACATGTCATACAAACACATTCCTGGGTTACCTTAGGTTCATTTTCCCACATGGTGATTTTCCCTTACTTTGTCTCCATAGCTCTCAACTGAGTATGTAATGTTCGGCTACACCCGAACTTAGCCTTCCTTAGTTGTTTTTGTTTTTTTTGAACTCTTTCTATGCATCCAGTGTTGGGAGTAGTGCAGTAATGCGTTAATAGTTGAGCAGTGAGTGGAAATAAAGCAAACTTGTGTAACATACTTAAAGTTCTCATTAAAATTTTGAATTTGATCTAAGACGTTATACTTTTTGATTGTATTTTCTTAAATTTTCTACAAACTTTTCAAATGTAATTATAACGTTTTGGTATGGAGCTCCTTAAACAAAAATATAAAACATATTGAATATGATTCTATATGGGGGTTATGGGATAGCGCCGCTGTGCAAGGGAGAGAATTTTCCACTTAAATAAAATAACAACACTGCACTTTAAATACACTGGCACTTCATGTGCTTTAATATGAACTTTATTTAGCTTTAGACAACTCGTATTGACAAAG